>PVJC01010707.1:0-43126 GCA_004026665.1 Murina feae | reverse complement strand
ATGTGTGAGTGAACTGTAGGGCCTATAATGAAAACCAAGTATAGTTGTGTACTGGGGACAGATTTTAAAAGTAGAAGTCAGAAAAGAACAAAAGATAAATGATAGTGGATAATTAGGCAGGTAGGTAGGTAAGTATTAAAACAGTGGCAGTAAGTAGAGAAGAATTTATGGCAAAGGTAGGATGAGAGAAAAAGAGGGAGGGAAGAAAAGTTATAAAGGGGCAGCTGGTAGAGCTTAAAAGGAGAATGGGAAGAAGGAAGGAATGCGGGAGGGAACAAAGCAGATCAGAAGGAGGAAGTGAAGAAAAAAATTAAGGTGGGAAGGAAGGAAAAGGGGAGGGTGGGCAGGGGTAAAGATAAAGGAAAGAAGGAATGTGAGAAGGGAAAGAGGGTAGTAGAAAAATGGGGAAAATGATGATGGAACAGAAGTAGGAAATAAGGAAGAAAGAAAAGTTTATAAATGATGAGTCAGTAGGAAAACTGTTACATAAAGGAGAAAAATTATGTGAGAGGAAGAAGCCAAAAAGGAAGTCAAATGCAATTGTGTGTGAAGGAGTTGAGATTAAAAAAGAAAGTTAATAGGGGTGACCAGGCTGGCAGGGAAGGGCAGTTAGGGGGATCAGGCAGGCAGGCAGGCAGAATGGTTAGGGCAGGCAGGCAGGTTAGCAGTTAAGAACCAGAGGTCCTGGATTGTGAGAGTCCCCAAGAACTCCATATTGGAGAGGGTGCAGGTCGGGCTGAGGGATCTCCACCCCCTCCACTCCCCCCACCCCCTGCCACCCCCGTGCATGAATTTCGTGCACCGGGCCTCTAGTATATGCTATAATAGAGCTGCTTCAATGCTGTCTTGACCCCACTATATACCTGCTTTAATCACCACAGGCCCTGATACCAGACAACCAGCCACAAATCCCGTGCCCTGGAACCCATGGAAATTATTCAAACTAGCCAACCCTAAGCTGGTTTATGCTGTTATACTCACTCCTTCCTGTGGAAACCACAGTAAAGGCCCCTGCCCACAGCTCCCCTCCTCCCACTCCCTCAGTGATTCCCTGTGTGGCCCCTGTGGCGTGACATGTACTCCCGCTCTTGGGAACTGTGAGAAGAATAAACTCTTCTCAATGGCAGATCTGTTGGCCTTACCTAAATAATAACAAAACTTATTAATACTGGACTAAGTTGATGGTGAAACAGCAAGAAGTTGGCGAAGGCAGAGATATTTAGGAGATAACACCCACAGAATTCTAGGATGAGAAATGTCTATTCAGGCCTTTTGCTCATGTTTAAAAGCAGGTTGTTTGAATTCTAGGTCCCTATTGAGGATGAGAGAAAAGTAGGTGATGAAGATGACTCCTAGATTTCTGGCTGGTGTGACAGGGGCCATTCCTCACCACTGAACAAACTGGGAGAGGCCCTGGTTGTGGGATAGAGTCTTGAGTTCAGTTTGGGGCACACTGATATTAGGGTAACTTTGAGATATTCAAGGGGAAATGGCAAGGAGATAGTCGGCCGTAGAATTTAGGACTAGTGACTGCATCTGTTGGGAAAGAAGGACATTTGAATAATCGACTTTAAAATATCTCAGCAAATGAGAATTATAGGTGGTAGAATTCACCAAAGACGGCAGTCCTTTTATGAAGAATACTTCCTGCAGGGAATGAGACCTGAGGCAAGAGACTACTAAGCAGGAAGAATAAATATGAACAAATGTACAGAAGTAAAATGTGTTTTGCAAATTAGGACAACAGTGAATAGTCCAGCTTAATGAAAGCAGACAGTTTGTAAGAGGAGTGGTGTTAGGTGTAGAGCACTACCCAGATGCCGAATTATCCTGCCCTTACAGGCCTGGAAGGTGAGGAGGTTATTAAGTGGCAACAGTCCTCTGACACTTCGTTAAGAGAATTAAATCGTGTTTTTCTTGTTCAGGCGTTTCTTTCTTTTAGAATAGATGTTCCTGCAGGACAGAGATTCTCCTTTGCCTGCTGATTCTGCTCAGCCAGTATAGAGAGTATTAATGTTTCAGGCTCAAAAGAAGCTTCTTCAAACATTATCCTGTTAATGGTTATTTCAGTCAGCTATCAAAGATTTATTATAAGTCTACTGTGTGCCCAAATCACAGGTCCTAGTCCATGATTCCATGGAAATTACAGATTTGTTGGGGAGGTAGACTTATACTTACACAGTGATTTAAAAAGAGAGATGTGGAATCTAAAAATTAATGCCAGGAAGACTGTGTCATGAAATATTTCTATATTTGTCCTTAAACATTTTTACTGTGTATTTCTTTTTAATTGTGGTAAAATACACACACACTTGGCCATCTACGTCAATTAAACAGTAACTCCCCAATGTCCTGTCCCTTTCCAGCTCCTGCAAAACCCCTTCTATTTTCTGTCCTTATGAATTTGGCTACTCTAGGTTCCTCATATAAGTGGAATCATACAGTATTTATCTTTTTATGACTGGCTTATTTCACTAAGCATAATGTCCTCAGGGTCTATACAGGTTGTAGTATATATCAGAATTTTCTTCTTCTTTTAAAAAAGTGAATAATATTCAATTGTGGGCATATATATGTGTGTGTGTCTGTGTGTGTGTGTGTGTGTGTGTGTATCACATTTTGTTTATTCATTTATCTATTGATGGACACTTGGGTTGCTTCCATCTTTTAGCTTTATAAAGAATGCTGCTGTGAACATAGACATACAGATATCTCTTTAAGATCTTACTTTCAATCTTTTAGTTATGTAGCCAGAGTGAAATTGCTGGACAATGTGGTAATTTTATTTTGAATATTTTGAGGAGCCACTATACTGTTTTTTACATAGTGACTATAGCATTTTACATTTCCACCAACAATGCATAATAGTTATAATTTCTTCACATCCTCTGCATACGCATTTTTTAATAGTTGTCAATTATTGAGGGTGAGGTGGCATTTCATTGTGGTTTAGATTTGCGTTTTTTAAATAATTAGTGAATTGAGTATCTTTCATGCTCTTATTGGCACGTGTATATCTTTTTTGGAGAAATGTCAATTCAAGACTTTTGCCCATTTCTAAAAGCAGGTTGTTTGTTTTTTGTTGTGGAGTTTTTTGTTGTCCAGAATGAATGAATGAAAATATATATATATGCTGGATACCAGCCTTTTATCAGATATATGCTTTGCAAATTTCTCTTCCACTTGTAAATTACCTTTTCACTTTGTTGATTGTGTCCTTCCATGCTCAGAAGTTTTAAATTTTGAAGTAGTCCAATTTACTTATTTTTAATTTTGTTGCCTATGCTTTTGATGGCATATTCAAGAAGGAAACCATTGCCAAATTCATTGTTTTGAATATTTTCCTCTTTGTTTTCTTTTAAATGTTTCATAGTTTTAGCTCTTATTATGCTTAGGTCTTTAATTCATGTTGAGTTACTTTTTGTGTATGGGATAAGGTAAGGGTCCACCTTCATTCTTTTTCATTTGTATATACACATTTCCCAGCATCATTTGTTGAAAGACAGTCCTTTTTCTATTGAATGGTCTTAGCACCCTTATTGGATGATCATATGTATGATCATGTACGTACAAGTTTTTGTGGGTTTTTTTTCTGAGATCTCTATTCAGAATTTTTTTCCCCCTTGCATTTTCCCCTCTATTGCATTGGTTTCTTGCCTATCATTATGCCAGTACCACACTCTTTTGATTACTATAGCTTTGTAATAAGTTTTGAACTTAGAAAATATGATACCTCCAACATTGTTCTTTATTTTCAAGACTAGAGGCTCGGTGCACAAAAGTTAGTGCACTCGGGGGGAGGAGGGTCCTTCACCCTGGCCTGTGACCTCTCACAGTCTGGGATCCCTCGGGGGATGTCCACCTGCTGGCTTAGGCCTGCTCCCTGAGGGATCAGGCCTATGCTGGCAGTCAGACATCCCTCGGCAGTCCGGAAGCCCTTGGGGGGTGTCCACTTGCCAGCAGGGAGCAAGCCTAAACTGCAGTCAGACATCCTTAGAGCTGCTGAGGAGGCGGGAGAGGCTCTCGCCACCACCACTGTGCTGGCAGCTGGCAGCCTGGCTTGTGGTTTAGTAGAGCTCCCCCTATGGGAGAGCACTGACCAACAGGGGACAGCTCTTGCATTGAGCATCTGCTCCCTGGTGGTCAGTGTGTATCATAGTGACCAGCCATTCCCAGTGGTTCTGCTATTAGGGTCAATTTGCATATTACCCTTTTATTATATAGGATTGTTCTGGCTATTTGAGATCTCTTGAGGTTCCATATATATTTCTGCAAAAATCTACTTTGGGATTTTGATAGGGATTACATTAAATCTTCAGATAGCATTGACATCTTAACCAGTATTAAGTGTTTTAATCCATAAAACTAGGCATCTTCCCACTTACTTGAGCCTTTAATTTCTTCCAGCAATGTTTTTTTTAGTCTTTAATGTACACAAGACTTTTAGTTTCCTTAATTCCTAAGTATTTTATTCTTTTTGATGCTATTGTAAATGGAATATTTTATATTCTTAAATATTTTATCATTAATTTAGAAGTAGTATCTCACATTTCATGGTTAGGAAGTTTTCTCCCCCAAACCAGCCTGTTTCGCTGTTCTTTTCTCTCCATTTTTATTTGGTATTTACTAAGGAATTTTATCAGGAATTTTTTTTTGACAATTTTAGTTTAAAGCTCTTCCAATAAAATCCAATAAAATAAATGAATCTCTTCCCAAATATACATTTATATAATATTTGACAACCTTCTTCCTATTAATTAAGTGGTCCTGCAAACTGAATCTTTTTTTTTTTATCTCAAGGACCTAAGAAGTTGATGACTTTCTATATTTTATTTTTTCAGTTCCCAGAGGCACATCTTAATATGGAGGCACATCTTAATGTGGAAACAAATAATAATGTGATCTGTGCCCCTAGGCTAAAAGCCATTGGTCTATAATTTATTGACTAATTCATTCAACAGCACCAACTGAATATCCATTATGTTGGAAATCCGTACAAACATTGGAAATCCGTACAGAATTTCATTTCTGATAGTATCATAGACATTTCTATCAGTCTTACTGGAGTTTTGTCTACACTCTGATTGTTCTGATTTTTCTAGCCTGTAAAATGACAAATTAATTTTATCAGTTACAAAAACACAAATAACTAACATTATTTAGCATTCATAATGTGACAGGTACTAGATAAGTGCTATCCTTATAACTAACTTATTTATGACTCATAACATCCATAGGAAACCAACACAGGAAGTGCTGATGGCCACATAACAGTAATTAGAAGTGCTAAGATCCAACACAGGCAGTTTTGTCCCAGAAACAAAATAGACAAGTGATGAATCAAATTATGGGATATCTTTTTAATATGAAATCATATGTGTGATATATATTCAATACTGCATGTACAAAATCTATATATATAAAGTCTAAGCAACAATTATGACTGGTTGACTGAACGACCAGTCACTATAATACTCACTGGCCACCAGGGGGCAGACGCTCAATACAGGAGCTGTCCCCTGGTGGTCAGTACACTCTCACAGCCAACCTCCCATGGCTGGCCAGCTCCCCACTGTCTCCCCATACCACCTGGCTGGCCAGCCTCCTGTGGTCCCTCCCCGCAGCTGGCCAGCCCTGATTGGCCCTGATAGCTGGCCAGGCAGAGGAACCCCACCCATGCATGAATTTGTGTTCTAGGCCTCTAGTTTAATGTAAAAGACTGGAGGCTTGGTGCACAGATTTGTGCATTGGTGAGGGATGTGGCCTGCGGGGATCAGCCTGCTATGGGAGTACCACTCAACCCCATCAGCCAAGTATGTGTGTGTGTGTATGTGGAAGGGAGAAGGAAAGAGAGAAACATCCATGATGAGAGAGAATCATTGATTGGCTGCCTCCTGCATGCCCCCCACTGGGGATCAAGCCCGAACCCTGGCATGTGCCCTTGGCCGGAATCAAACCTGGGACCCTTCAATCCACAGGCTGGCACACTATCCACTCAGTCAAGCAGGCCAGGGCTCTTTTTATTTTTAGAATGTGTTTTATTTTTAGAAAAAATTTTTAAAATAAGCACTTGAAATTAATCTCCATGCTGGGAGTGGCATATGAGCAAGGAAAGTCATTGACCTGGGACAAGTGTATAAAACATTATTTTATCTTTTTAAAATAAAATCTGTATTTTGAACATGTGTGTTTAATGATTTTAGCAACTTTTGTCTTTGTAAATGGTATTTGAACAATAGGGAACTGTAAACCTTGTGCTTGGCATTTGTGAAAGGAGGATATTTATCCCAATATGTTCCACAGAAGTAATGGAGCTCCTTTGGGCTGCTGGCATGGCTCCCCAGTTTCTCAGGGCTGGTTGCTTTTATATCCTTTAACTGTGGTCACCTTTAAGGAGATACATCATAAAATCCCAGGTGAGATGAGGTTTGAGCCAAACTTACAAAGACATGAGAATGAGCTGATACCTGTAGGAAATAGTTCAGGGAATTGAAGGATAAGCCTCAACATGTAGATTGAGGAATGTGACAAACAGGGAGAAAGCCCCCTGTGATGACCCGCTTCATCTCGTTTTAGTGGACGTTTGCTTATTCGGTAAGGACACATGTTTCACTAGACATGGGCTCTCCCTTCCTGCAGGAGGTTGCTCCTAGCCTCCTCATTGGCACTGGCACGTCATCTTGTATTGTACTTTTCCTGTTTTTGTTTTATTAGTAGCATACTCACTGAGGAGAGGCACATAAACCTTTTCATATTCCATTAAGGTCTAGCAAGGGGCAAGAAAAGAAGGGAAAGAGGAAAAGAAGAAGGAACGGCCCCAAGGAAAACATCCTCTCTATGCCAATCACTCATCTTCAGTTTCTTTTGCCTTCCCCCCACCCTGATGATTTTATGGCTGAGCTCAGCTCTGCCATATTTTGCAAATAAAATCCAGGATGTTCAGTTAAACTTGAATTTCAGAAAAATAACAAATAATTGAATTCTAATGGTAGCATATCCCATGCAGTGTTTGGAATATACTTATACTAAAAAAAAAAAAAAAAAAAAAAAAAAAAAAAAAAAAAAAAAAAAAAAAAAAAAAAAAAAAAAAAAAAAATGAAAGTCACTATCTGGAGTTCAAAATTAAATGGGTGTCCTATATTTTAGCTGACAACTCTTTTTTAAAAAATTAATTTATTTATTCTTTATTGATTAAAGTATTACATATGTCTCCTTTTACCCTCATTGGCCTATTCCCGGCCTCTTCCCCCAACCCCCAGTAGCTAACGACTCTTTTAAATGTTAAAAGGATTTTAAAATATTTGAGTCAATTGGGGAAATGAAGCTGAATTACCAGCCAGTTAGAGTCAAAGAGACTCATCGGGCTTGTCTGTGTACATTGGGCTGTGGTGTCATTGGTCCAGCACTGCAGGAGGAGAGGTTGACATAACCGCTACGCACTCCTGCTTCTCACTCAGGCAGCCCCAGTGACCAGTGAGAGGGGCTGGGGACTCCTGTTCCCTCAAGTCTGGCACACAGTAGGAGTTGAATAGGTTTCAGTTTAAGCAATGGCTTCTTCCATAGCATGAAATACCTTGGGTATTCCAGAGTTAATACTGCGCCCTGATGTAAAAGGACTTCATTTCACAAGGTGAGTAATGACATCCCTGACAAGAAAAGTGTCAGCCAATCAGCTAGGAAAATCTTCCATCCGCCTCATTAACAGTGCAGCCCTCACTGTCATTGTCTAATGATCTTGTTCCTTCCCTGCTCTTGTCTAGGACAAATTTTCTTCCTTTAAAGCTGCCTCTTATATTGTTTTCTAGTCATTTCTCTAGCAGGTTAACATTAGAAAAATGTTGAGTGTTCACAATTTCATTAGTGATTAAAAGCCACCACCTCAAACATGTTAGCTCATCATTTTTCCTTGATAAGAGTCACCTCGGCTGCTTAGCTGTGGAGATTAAAAGCCCCTCAAGTTTGCTTTAGTTGGCAGTTGACACCAGAAGCCTATTATTATTGTTACTATTATTACTTTAAACTCCCAAGTGTAGAGATTTTCTTTTAGATACACGGTAAGGAGCTCTTTTATCCTTGTGGCTGGGGTTACTGCAGCTTGAGGTGTTCCTGCCTTGAGTGGGAGAGAATGCGTGTGCCTACACCACAAACCAGCGACGCAGGACCAAAGCTAGTAAATACCAGCGTCGAAATTAATTTCCCGTTTTGGTCCTAGATTAAACTATTGAATCCACAGCCTTATGGATTATATTTGCTAGCTAGAGTGTCTGTGGAGCCCACTGTCTAATATAAGTGGTGATAACAACAAGAGAGGAGATGGTACAGAAAGCCAGTGGATGGCTCTCTGACAACACAGACCACTTGGCAGAGGGCCTTGCGCGGGGTCAATGTGGAATTAACACGTGTTGACCTGAACGTTGCCCTCCTCTCAGTCTGACTAGGTGGGACACCCCTTCTTCTAAGTAAGCTGCCAGTTAGCAGACTATTACTTAGGCTGTGCCATGAATTTTTGTTTTCTCTTTTGGCCTTTGAAGCCCAAGGCTGTCCTTTGGGGATACATCTCTTTATTATTTCTCATGCTACACAGCTGCTGAAACTGACTTGACCGAGTTGAATTTTTCAGATGTTTCTCGTATGACTGTGAAGCTTCATATGGTCTCATACATATATGCATAGACTGAGGCATTAGCATGTGTATGCAAATGTATATTTAAAATAAACTTACAAATGAATATTACATGCAGTTACCTTGCGGAATTAAATCTTTTTGAAAATTGGCATCCCCTAGAATTGCATCTATTCCAATTTGCAGGTAACGTAGGAAAGAGTCACCTGGGCCTATCTACTTGTACTACATGCCCACAGTGGTCTCTAATAGGGTTCACTAGGGACACTCGGTCCCTGATTTGGCAATTTTATCTACTAAATTATTTCACCTGTCCATTATTTGCTGCTAGTGAATGGGAGGATTCTTACTCTTCAGTAAATGTAAGTCCCCCCCCCCTCGTTTTTCTGTTTCTTTCTGTATTTGACCTCAAATATGAGCCAGTTGGGAATTAGATTTAAATTAGTCTAATTTTATTTCATAGCAATAGTCTCATTATTGCATAGCCAGCACTTTGTGTCTTGACTTCACTGCTGTGTTGCTGTACAATGTTCAAGTCTGTGCTAGAGTTCTTGTATTTGTGACCTAGGCAGCTAACCATTTCTGCCTCCGCGTGACTTGCCCTTTAAGATGTCTTTCTCATTGATAAGTTGAAAATTGGCCTTTATATATAAGAAGCGGCCCTTATCGATGACCCCAATATTTTACTCTGACAATTCTGTTATCTTCTGCCTCTTCTGCCTTCCTTTCTTATTTAATGGGCTGTTCTTTTTTTAACCTCTCCCATTTTCTCACTTTCCCAATCACTGCCATTACCAACCCAGAAAGAATTAACCTGACTCACTCAAGTATTTTTATCAGTCCAAACCAAAGTACGTGCCCCCTTTCAGGGGATGTTCTGTCCTTGAGCTTTCCTTTCCTGTTAGTTTAACCCAGTCACTGATCCCAGACATTTCTAATCTAATTCTTTGGCTTTATTGTGTCTAAGTTGATTTGTCTCCATGCACGAGTGAGTGTGTCACACCTCTGCTCCTGGCAAGATTCCTGTCTAATTAGGATTTTGCATCCCCTGTGTTCACTCTAGGCAAGCAGAGTGCTGTCTCTTTAATGTAATGCTGATGTTTCAACGCCATCTCTGTCTCTGTTACCAATTTTGCCCATTCTCCAATAAGCTTTCTTACTTTGAAACACTTGAAGTGTTTTTAAAAAAGTGTTTAGAAGTAGTACTCTAAAAAGCATGGAAGTATAAATGGTAATGGATGAGGGAATGAAGAATGTGTCTTATACCTCACCTGTTGCTGTTTTGCAAAGAATGAATTCATTGTCTTTCCCCCAAATTGTTCTCACATCCCCCTTCTCAGAGAACCCACGCTGAAGACTGGATCCCCATCTCGATGCTTTCTTCTTTATTCTGTCTCTAAGTTGCAAGCATTCGACCTCTCTTCTTTGCTCCTCTGAGACTGCCTTGGTTCACGCCCTCACCCTCTATGCCTGGACTACTGTAATAGGCATCTGATTGTCTCTCTCCTACCCTTCTTCAGCCTCTCTCCCTACTGTAACATAAGTGGTTTTTCTAAAACTCAAGTTGGTTTGTGGTTGGTTGTTCATTGTTTGCAAGATCAAATATTAACTCCTTAATACTCCATTACCTTACCTTGCCTTTGCCAACTTCTCCGTCCTCGTTTCACTATGTCTGCACACATACGACACTGAAGGAATCATGGCAGGCCTCTGGGCATTGCTGTCTGTTACTACAGGAATGTTCTTCTTTTATGAATGTATACTAAGTGCACATCAGTGATTGGCTCACATATCTTTCCCCTGCCTTTCTTGACCCACCCAAGTTGGGTCAATCACTTGCTTCTTTGTTCTTTCTCTGTATGTTTTCCATAACGGTGTCAATGCAACACCTCTCTAAGTCTCTCTTTCCTTTTCTCTAGTGTGGGATTTTAAAGATTGGAACAATGTTTTGTTTACCTTTACTTTCTGCAGGCTATGGCTCAATAGTAGGTACTAAGTAAATTGTGTTAAATTAATTTGAATCCGAGAATAAAGGCATTACTGCCTTGGAAAGAGAAAAGCCATGAGTAATGTGAGTCTAGGGAAATCAATGGAAGTGACAGATTCCAATGATTCAGTGCACAGTGGAAATGATTTCATACCTGATTATTTGACAGCAGTTATCATTTGGATAAAAGCATGCATTTCCTCCCGTGTAACCCCCATTGGAAAGATGGGCTTTGAAGAGAAAACAGCATGAAAGGGCCCTTCCTTTCTTTGAAAGAGCAATGTGCTGCTTTGATGGTTGAATTTCCCAACTGTGAGCAATAAACATCCTCCTCTTCAATGGAACTAATCATTGCTCAGACTTTTGGTGGGGCAACCTGCTGCCCACCACAAATGAGGCCTAGTAATGATAATACTTATTTCAAGTCTGTAAATGTGAGCCCAAGTGAAGGAGGACCCCAAGTCCTCCTGCTGGCCATAATCCATGTTATTAATGGAGCCGTTTTTATCACTGCCAATCTCGCATCCTTCCAATGAAGGGGTTCTCATTAATTCATTGTTTACAAGTTAAAAGGTATATGAGTTTACACGTAGAGATTCATAAGCAGGAAAAAAAAATGTATATGTGCTGTATTTTCTCTCCAAATTTAGTGAAATCAATTTTGGGGAGGGTGGTTGTGGGGATCCTTCTAAGGACATTTCCGCTCTAAGAGCTATAGCCTATTCTAAAGATGTATTGAAGAGCTAATGTAATTGCCACTGCCTGAAAGCTCCCATTAACTCGTGGCAGGCTTACATGAAAGGGCTGTGGCCGAAGGCCCAGCAAGTATGGAGGACAGCGAAGGCGTGGGGGAGGCAGGCATCTTCTGGGAGGAGATGAGGTCCTGGGGCTTCCAAGGCTGGGCGCTTCTCCAAGCATTTAGACAGAAATGTTGAGCCGTGTGCGATTTGTTATTCATAAGGAGTGCTTACTCATTAGGTCTTAGATGGGCGCAGAGATCTTAGGACATAGCAGGATGGTAAAATGATCATATTTGTTATTTCATTAGAGCCTTTACTCCTTACCAAGAAGAGTAGCAGGCTTATATAAAAGGGCTCATTTGACCCGTAGATACAGTTCAGCCAAGTGTGTGCTTCTACTAAAATGATATAAATCATCAACAAACCTCAAGTACTTTAATGCGTATTTAAGGCAAATAAAGTGAAGAACAAAATATAAAGAAATGCTAGCATATACTGGCTGCTGATTTGCCTATTACTAATTGTTATTTAATGAAATCGTAGTTTTTCCTTGAGCCTAAGGAAGATGTTTCATTTGGAATTATAAGCCTTTGTCTTGTGTTGTCTTCTATCTGTATTAATTTAGAGCCACTGTTTTTTCTTGCATACATTAAGCTGTCAGTGAGGAGTAAAAGGCCTTTGCTTAATTATTTCACAGAGGCAGTGCAGCATAAGGGTTTGAATCCTGGTTCTGCTGCTTATTAACTGAGTAATCTGTGGGGATATACCATCTCCAAGCCTCAAGCTAGAAAGAGCAATACCCAACTCATTGGTCTGTATGGAGGATTAAATGATATACTTATTTAAAACTTTTTTGATGCCTGGCATATAGTAGGCCCTTGATACTTGTTGTCTGTTATTATCTACTAGAGGCCCAGTGCACAAAATTTGTGCACGGGGAAGATGTCCCTCAATCCGGCCTGTACCCTCTCCAATCTGGGACCCCTCGGGGGATGTCTGACTGCTGGCTTAGGCTTGATCCTCCTGGCAGTCAGACATCCCTCTTACAGTTCAGGGCTCTCACAGTCTGGGACCCCTTGCTCCTTACTGTCCACCTGCAGTGGACGTAGGAGAGGCTCCTCCCCCCCCCCCCCCCCCCCCCCCCCCCCCCCCCCCCCCCCCCCCCCCCCCCCCCCCCCCCGCCACTGAGCTCACCAGCCAAGAGCCTGGCTCCTGGTTGAGCAGCACTCCCCCTGTGGGAACACACTGACTAACAGGGGGCAGCTCCTGCATTGAGCGTCTGCCCCCTGGTGGTCAATGCACATCATAGCAACTGGTTGTTCTGCCAGTCATTCTGCCATTTAGTTGATTTGCATATTAGGATTTTATTTATTAATCCTTTATTAGGATTAAGGCTTTCCTTTCTACTCTTGATTCTTGAGCTTGCCCCTTTTTTTTTAAATGTAGGAGATAGAAAGATAATGTGTGACTTATTTTACTCAGCTGCAAACAGCACCCAACTTTAGGATGATTTTTGAATTACAATAATAATGATGACTAAATCATAATAATTCACAGTTTAAGTAGTAAGGGTCTAGTGAGAAATGGGGTGAGGGATACAGGTCTGCAGGTTATGAGTGAACTAGGGGAGAAGGATGGTGAGGGGAGGAGAAGGAGAAGAGAGGAAGGTCCTTTTCTCCAGAGAGAGGGAGACCAAATGGCAGAGGCTTTAAGTGATGTGAGGACACCTTGTATCCCTACAGGAAAAAACATGGGGTCCGTGGGTCTCAGTTGGAGCCCAGGTTGACAATATGGCAATGCTTCTGAAGAAAAGGAAAAGAAGCCCCAGTTTGTGCCAGAATAAAGAGGCAGAAGGCATTGAATATTCTGGAAGGGCTGCCATGGAGTGCACACCCTGCTTGGAACCGTTGCGAGGGCCCCTGCTAAACAGGCAGCTCTGGCTGAGCCCAGACTGACTCAGCATCGTCCTTAACTCCTCTGGTAGCACCAGGAAAGCCTGCTGCATCTTGCTGCAGTGGACCTCAGGCGTAAGGAGGGAACTGGCTCCATGAAACTGGGAGTTCCACAGGCAGATTCTGCCCCTTACTTGGCTGGGTTCCGTCTCTATGTCTCTGGGTACCAGGCACTTGCTCCAGTAGCCACCAGGAGGAACACATCTCAAAGCAAAACGCCATCCTACAGGGGTGGGAAGAGCTGAGAGAGTGGGGGTGCCTGTGGTCATGCTGTGAGGATTGCAGGTCAGACATAAACTTTGGTGGCATCACAGAATTTCCCCTGGGGTCACCTGCTACACACCATTGTAGTCACTGATGCACTTTGCTTCACATGATCTCACTGGATTTCACAACATGCCTGTAAAATAAACAGGGTAGCTGTCATCATACCCCTTTTATGGGTTTGCCTAAAGCCAGATAATCAGTAGATGAAGAAGCCTGTTATAAATCTGTTTCTCCTTATTTCCAGTCTAGAGATTTTCTTAACACCTCACTACAACCAATTAAGTACCCCCTGTGGCTCTTCCTTCCCAAGTTTACTCCATTAAGTGGGCTCATTTTGCAGTGAATTATTTCCTTACCAAGTTCTGCAGTCTTTAAGGACAATAATTTTCTTCCATAAACAAATAATACAGTTTTTAAATGGAGATACTCATGAGTTCCAAAGAAGAATGGAAGGAAGAATGGGTTAAGCATTGATTTAGAAGGAAGACAATCACCTAAGTTCTAAAAGCCCCTTTGTAAAAAGCCCAGGACTCTACAGGAAGATCGTAGATTACATTTTATGTATCTCTGACCTCATGCCCGAAATGAAACCCTAGCCTCTGTTCTTATGGCTTTGGGCCTTTTGAAGTGTGACATTTGAATCAATTACCACAGGAAGCTATAAAGTCTCTTTCTCTGGAGGTATTTCAAACCCAAGTAGATAAATCCAGAAGGGACCAGGCCACAGCTTGAAGATGAACTCAACAACCTCTTGATATTTTCTAAGCACGAAACTAATTCAGCAGGAAGGTACAGGTCTCCCGTGCACACAGAGAGAGACTCCGAGGTAACTTGTCTCAACTCACAACTTCTCCTGATCTTGACAGAAGCTGAAATTTCCCCTTTTATGACTCTGGATAAACCAAGGAGTAGTGCAGAATGATTGAGGGAAGTCTGACTTAAAATTCAAATCTATTAATAGATCACAGTCATAGTTAAAATATGTACTGAATACCTTTGCCAAGCACCTTGCATGTGTTAACTCAGTTAGTTTTCACTGTGGCCTGTTTGATAGGTGGGAACCCAGGCTGCAAAAGGTTAAGTAACTTGTCAAGAAAACAGGAAAATCTGGGTTTGAACACGTTCCTCCCCAAAAGCAGCACAGAGCATGTCTTGGAGACAGATGGCCGAAGGTGCAGGCTCCATGGCAGCTATCTCCCAGTCTCAGTTTGTAAAAACTGTGAATGGAGGGTGGAATAGCTGCTTTGAAGTGTTGTTTGTGAGGATACACATAGATCATATATTCTTAGCCATTATAGTTTTGAAATATGTCTGGGGAACCTATTTGGGTCAACCTATGACGTTTTGAAAGGAGTGTGATTAGTCCTAACTTTAAAGTTGGGGTGACCAAGTCAATTCATCTTTCTCTTGTCCTTCTTGAGAGAAATAGATAATGTATGTCGCAGTCCTGGAAAATATCAAGGACATTAACATAATGCTAATGTGAATAAATCAACATGAACTAATTATCATTCCTAGAAAAACAGACCTGAGTGTCACCTTATAGAGGCAAAAGAGCAGCTTCCTGTGCACATCTGACCGTGGCTTGCTGAAGGGGGTCCTGGGAGGGGGTGGAGGGCCATGGAAAGGCAGGCTGGATCCGCTCCCTCCTGCACTCCCCACCACCTCCATCAGAACAAAATTGCTTTGATGGCTTTTATATGTTGAGAATTTCAAGTAAGATTTTGAAAAGGTAATTCTGGTGGTGGTGGGTTGTTGTTTTTTAAGTTTGAAAATCATGCTTCAGAAACATGCTGGGCTGTATTTCTTTAGAAGTTGAATAAAGGTCTTTGTAAGAGCAGTGCTAGTAACCAGTGGCAAAGAAGGCGTTCATTTTGTTCAGCCTACCACAGACACACAGGGAAAACTAGGGGGTTGGGGGCCTCTTTCAGAAATGGTAAAGATCCTTCAGCCAGCAGCAGTGTGTCAGACCTTTGATACCCTTCGTTGAATATTTCTGTGAGCACAAGCACTCTTAGGAGGCATTAGAGGAGCAATTGCAAACACAAATAAAAACAAATACCTCCCCCCGCCCCTTCATAAGGTTCCCATCTAGCAAAGGAAATAGAAAACACACTTGAAGCGACGCAAATTTGTGAGGGAGGCAAAGAAACAGAGAGTCTCCCTGCCAAGGGCATGCAAAGGCAGAAGGTTATCACAGCAGTGTGCAGAAGGCTCTCTCAGAAGGCTTTCTCACCTGAGGAATAGTTGGAGTGGAGTTTTAAAGGAAAGATATAACATAATTTCCATTGCAAAAGAGAGACAAAACTCATGACATATACTAAAAGTCAGATTAAAAAACTGTAGGGATAAATGATACTTGATTCCACTTTTACTTATCTAAAGCGAGATAATAGTTATGAGTGTGTTTTGAAAATGTAGAAGCTATGGGGATGTGAAGCATTGATTATTAAATAATGCCAGTAATCTCCAAATCATATTATTTAAGTACTGCACATCCGTAGTTTAGACAATGGATGGCGTGGCTTTTTCATTCTGAAGGGCGAGCTAAAAGTCAAGAACCCAAGTATTGGGTCTATCCATTAGTTCTTTTTAGCTTTTGGCAATGTCTTTAACCTTGTACTATCACGTATGACGTTATCCATAATTGTGATCATGTCATCTAATATTCACAAGAACTGGATTGAATTTAATAAAGCATGTAGGAAGAGTGGTGCTGCCTGAATATTAAGCCAATTGTCTCACCACAATGCTGGTAAATTATGTCATCTTGGGACTAATATTTGGTCCATTTTGGACTCTGAGAATTAGAACACTAGAACCAGACGCACTGTGTACTGTGCTTATTTAGAAAAATATATTTGTATGAAAAGGACTCTATTAAAGTTTGAATTATAGGCAGATGCATAGCTAGCTCTCACAACCATTTCAGAATAATACACTGAAAGAAGCAGTACTCAATTAATGGGTGTGAGGAGTGGAATAGAGGCTTTTTCATTTAAAAGTTAATGTTATTCTTTTCTTTCACTAAAAATTAATTTGGTAAGTATTAACATAGATGGGTGCAGCTGACAGATTCTTGAGGTGGCCTCCATGTCCCCTGCTCCTGGTACTCATGCCCTTGTGTGATTGCCTCCTCTTGAGAGTGGACAGGAACTGTGGCATGTGTCCAACCACTAGAACATGGCAAAATGATAGGATGTAGTGATTAGCTCATCTAATAAAAGAGTAATATGCAAATTAGGTGTCACTCGGTTACACCCACAAGCCACACCCACAAGCCATCCCCACAAGCCAATCAGGAGCAAATATGCAAATTAACTCAACTAAGATGGCAGCAGCCACGGAGCTGGAGTTGCCCTGGGCAATGAAGGAAACCAGGGCCCTGTGGGCCCTGAGCTCTACTCAAGGCTACAAAGTTTCAATTATAGAAGATAACTCCCAGATACCTACCGGGCTGGGACCTTGGGTTGCCAGGGGCAACCCAGGCTTCGAGCAGGGGACCAAGGTAACAAAGTTTCAATTATAGAAGTTAAATAAATCCCAGATACCTGCTTCCAACCAGGCACCCCAGTAGGGACCCGAACCCTGAAGTGGCTGTGGGCAGCCTGAAAATGGCCCTCTGCCCCTTACCCAGGCTGGCCAGGCATGCCAAGCAGGTGGGCATCCCCCAAGGGGTCCCAGAGTGCGAGAGGGCACAGGCCAGGCTGAGGGGACCTCCCCACAACCCTGAGTGCGCACATTTTTGTTACATAAGATTGTAGTGTCTGTCAAACTGCTCTTTCTATCTCTGTCTTCCTCTCCCTCTCGCTCTCCCTGTCCTCCTCCTGAGTTTCTCACTGCTCATTTTAAAAGAGGTGTGCAGCCACAGTGGGAATACTGTGTACCAACAGACTCCAGGCAGCCTCTACATACTGAGAGCAGTCTGCAGCTGACAGGTAGAAACTTCAAGAACTTAATTTTGCTAACAACATGAGTAAGCTTGGAGTGGATACTTCCCCAGTTGATTTTCAGATGAGAACTCAGCCACATGGATTGCAGCCTGTGACACCCTGAGCAGAGAGCACAGCTAAGCATTGTCAGGATTCATGACTCACTGAAACCATGAGATAATAAATGGGAGTTGTTTTGTGCTATTAAATTTGGGTATTATTATGTAACTAGGGGCCTGGTGCACAAAAATTTGTGCACCGGATAAGCCGAGCCAGCCCGTCAAGGGCTGCAAACAGTTTCAGTTTCACTCCTGCTGCAATGGAAGCTGCCGTTTACTCAGGTCCGTGAGTGGCGGCCTCCATGTTGGCTGGGCTAATTTGCATACACTTGCTCTGATTGGCTGGTGGGCATGGCTTACCCATACCGAGAGGGCACAGGTCGGGAGGTCCCTCAGCCTGACCTGTGCCCTCTGGCAGTCTGGGACCCCTCTGGGGATGTCCACCTGCTGGCGTGCCTGGTCAGCTGGGTGAGGGGCTGATGGCTGTTTGCAGGCTGGCCAAGCCCCCCATTTGGACGCTCACCTCATTGGGGTATGGTCAGCCTGGGTGCGGGTCTGAGGGTCATTTTCAGACTTTCAGGCTACCCACAGTCCCTTTAGGTTTTGGGTCCCTACTGGGGTACCTGGCCAGCCTGGGTGAGGGGCTGATGGCTGTTTGCAGGCTGGCCAAGCCCCCCAGTGGGGACTCTCACCCCATTGGGGTGTGGCCAGCGTGGGTGACGGGCTGAGGGGCATTTTCAGGCTTTAAGGCTGCTCACAGCTCCCGTTGACCCAATGTCCCTGCAAGGCTGACTGTAAGCAGGTTTCTGGGGTTTGTTTATCTTCTATAATTGATGCACTGTTCCTTTAAGCCAAGGCTAGGCAGGTAACGAAGCCTTGTTTCTGCTTCAGCTCGTGGTTTCTATAATTGATACACTGTTCCTTTAAGCCATTTCCTAGGCAGGTAACTATAGTAGTGGGCTCAGCCTGCTGTTTGTTTCAGCTCCTGAGTCTTATATGATTGAGACTTTGTTGCAAATATGTTTTGCCTGGAGCCAGGATAAGCCAAGCGGAGCCGGCCCGCCAAGGGCTGCAAACAGTTTCAATTTCACTCCTGCTGCAATGGAAGCTGCCGTTTACTCAGGTCCGTGAGTGGCAGCCTCCATGTTGGCTGGGCTAATTTGCATACAGTTGCTCTGATTGGCTGGTGGGCGTGGCTTATCCATCCCGAAGAGACGGTTAATTTCAATATTACGCCGTTATTAGTTTAGATGACAGATGTTGATACAATGAATTTGGATTTTGCTCTTGACATCCAAAAGCTTCCCACAAGAAAGGGAGATATGTAAGTATGGTTTTAAACAGCTCCTAATTATTTTGGAAAATAATAGAATATATTCAGGTTGTATATTGTTTACATATTGATTTTCCTCTACCCATACTCCCATAGTCTCTTTTATGCATTAGAAAAACAAACACTGAATATACCTAGTGAATATTCTGAAAGGAAGAGTTAAGGTTATTATATCGTCGGAACTTGAGAATTCTTCCCACCTTCACTCCAATATTAACTCAGTTTAATTGTATGTAACATTTTGAGCTTTGGAGGAAACCATTCCTTTCTCACTTTCAAGTTATTTAGTCATTGGATAGAATATAGTATATTATTCTATTTTTTCTTTTTGGTGATTTTATTTTCATCTAATACTTGTAGGGCAGATATTTCACTAGATAATACTGTAAATCTGTAACTCCAGTAGTATTTGTAGTAATAGAACTGAGACTTTGATTCAATTATCATAAAAAAACATTTTGCTAACTTTTTAGTTCCATCTGTCCAATTCTTTACAAGTATTTTGGGATAATAAAAACTCTGAATATTAGTTGAAGGTTTAGTTTTTTCATCTTAATAAACATTTTTTTATTCCAGAAACATGAGATACTTTTTAACAATTTTAAATATAATTTTTTCCTTAAAAAATGAAAAAAAGGATTTGTTATTAGTCATTCAAAGGCCATTTCCATCATTTTATCACAACAGCATCAGCAGGAGGATAACAGCTGACATTCATTGGGTACTGATTTCTTGCAACAATCTCCACATACAGCTGGTGAGGTAGGTACTATTATGATACCCATTTTATAGATGAGAAGTTGTGGGATAAAGGGGGGAAGTGTCTTGCCTACAGTTTCAGCTTTAGCAACTGGCCAAGTAAAACGGCAACCAGGTCAGCTCAAGAACTGAAGATTTTACTACTTACTAATCCCTGAAAATAAGGGTGGAGGCCTCTCTACAGCACCCTTCTTCCCCTGGAGAAAAGGCAGTGAATTCCCTTTGACTATATTATGTGTATAATATAATCACACATCTTATAAGCATTCTCTGTATTTAACTTCTCATGCCTTGTGTGTAGTCACAGAGGAAAAGGTAACAATGCTAAGGCTACAAGAATGCGTGTTAAATGAATTGCAAAGCAAAAATTGTGCAACACGAGTCAATTTACTTAGGAACTTGTTCTCACATTCCTCAGGTATTTACTATCTATCTTGTCCTGCATTCTTTTCCATTGGTCTTTCTTCCTTTTTAGGAGATACCATAAATATACACTATGACTGATTACTCTTCTTGACAATGAAGAATAGTATAAATTGAAAATCTTGCCAAAGATTTAGAGTTTCATGAGATTGATAAAGAGATATGGACAAGTGACTCAAATCTAGAGATACAATTGAACAAGTTAGATGAAAAATAGACAAGAATAGTGTTATATAGGCTTCTAAAGTGAATGATTTGTCTACCAAGGGTTTAAGAAAGGCCTTTGGGAAAATTAATAAAACGCTTGAAAACGTTTACAAAAATGAAAACTTGTTTTAGACTGGGCTGTCAAAGTCCGATATAAAGTTAAAATTTGCTATCACACAATTTTGTTCTATTGTATAAATCTCAGTAACATTAAAAAAAATTCCTCTTCTAAAAATAATAAAAATGAATACTTGATTGTTTTGGTTCATTTTCCAAGCCTCGTTATTTCTGCTCTATACTGTGAAATTTATCTTCTGTTTTAAGTGGATTCGCTATGAGTTGCCTCTCCTTGGTACCAATTATCCTTGAATAATGGGCCCCCTGTGCTTTCTGTAAAGTAGTTACTTAACTCTGATGGACTTCTCATCATTGGGCAAATTGGAGGAGAAACGGAAAAAAAACCCCTACTTGTCCAGATTATGCAGAGGGATTTAGCTTGATGGGGAGAAGGTGGTGCTTGAACTTGGTACCTTGAAGACCACTCGCAATGCCAAAACCCCCTGAAATCCTTTAAGCCATGTCAAATCAAAAAGTGAAAGTGCCTGGTGCCATTCAGGGAATGACTGGTCACATGAGTCCTGGTGTAGAGGCTTCACCTGGGCCTGGAGCTTCACCAGCACATGCCGGGTCCTTCACTCATCTTTCCTTTCTTTTCTCTGTCCAGCATTCCCCTTTCGCCACACCCAAACAACCTCTCTGTGAGAGTGCCCTTCAAACAACAACTCTTCCTTCTTTTCTTCTCGCATATGTGTATGCATTTGTGTGCGTGCGTCTAATTTTCTGGTTGATGGTTAAAATGCCTTATCCTTGAACCTCCTGAGGGATACCTTTTTAAAAGTCATGGTATACTCAAGGCACCTCTGCCATGGCTACATTATGGAAAGCATTGCTAATGCTGTTTGCGTTTCAAAATGTGTCCGAATTGTACAGAGATTGAAGCATAGGCCCTAGGACAGCTGGGGCCCATTTCTGTGTCCTCTCCTGGGAATCATGGGACTCCCTGGTTCAGAGACGTGGAGGGCATTGCATTTTCTTTTCTACACATAGTCCAACTGATAAGACGTTTGGTTCACTTGTGGCAGTAAAGAGCTCATGGATAGTGCTGGTGTTTGGATCCGGGAAGGGAGGGAGGCTCGTGCTGCTCACTGGAAATTCTTCCAGAAATACTTCCTTAGAGGCCAGCACCCATGAGTGCTGTGAGTTAGTGGCACAATTCTCAGGTTGAGAGAAGCATTTGTACAGAAAAATGATTCCATAGAATTACAAGTGGTGTTTACCGATTAAACACTTGATTCCCAGTCTTGATTCTATTAAATGTCTCTAATATCTTTAAAGTACAAAACCTGAATTTTAAAAAAGTTTTATTTTGTTTTGCTGTGGATAGATACATGTGGTTGCTAGGTACTGAAGTATGTACTAAATAATGATGAAGGAGAAAGATGAATCTTAATGGAGGTATAATTTTCTTATAACCAGTACTTAGCAAGAGAAGCTTTAAATGATCATGGATCATTTTTATCATGAAAATGTTAATGTGCAAAAGCACTTGACTAGACATTATTGGGTAATTAACCAAATAGAAATGCTGAGATCTCCATGCTCAAGGAATTTTAATCTCCCAAACAAATACAAAGGCAGCAACTTGAGAAACATTACCAACATGTACAAGTAGCACACAACTGTAAAAAAACAAAACAAAACAGAAAAACAATTCTTTGCAACACTCTCTTAATTTCCTAGGACATTTTGGTACTCAAAATGTTTCTTATGTGTGAAAATATATTATCAATAGTAGTGGAATTTTAGAGGTGCCAAACACATAAGCTATCATATTGTGCAATCCCCTCATTTTCCAGATGAGAAAACAAGTCTGGAGAGGGAGAGTCATTGCCCACAACTGTGCGGTGAGCTAGCAGGCTCTGCTGGAACCAGAAACCAGGTCTGTTCTTGGCAGGAGACCGATTTCTGCATCACTAGCCTCGACTGTATAAATGGAATGGTGGACTGACCTTTGGGACCTTTCACAGGCATGCTGAGAAACTAAGGTTTTATTAGCCAGGAAGCCTTATAGGTGAAAGTAAGAAAACAGAACGCCAAAGCTGCCTTCTCCCAGGCAGTCAGCTGGCTTCTGCTTATCCTGCAGTAGGGCTTCTGGGATTCGTTGAGTCACTTAAAGGCAGGCTGCTTAATTCTTCCTAGCCCACCCACATGTTTCAACTGCATGATGCTTTCTGAATACCAAGTATTTGAAAAGAAAAGGAGACGCATTTATTTGGATGTTATGCATATCCACATAAAAGATGAACATGGCGCCCTCACTCAGCTGCTGTTCTCTTTCTGGTCTGGTGTAAGAAATGCTCATCATTTGGGTTTTCTTCCCGGAGTTGGCCAGGAGTGTGGCGCACACAACCCTTCCTAGATCACAAATACTGGGGCAGAGCCTCCACTTTTTGTTGTTCGACGACATGTACACAGAAGTGGCCCTCATCCCGATGGGTGTCCACATCTCATTTTCCGTCCCACTCCTTCCCACCGGAAGCTACCTGCTTCCACAAGACTGCAGGCATGCGCCACGTAATGACGTTTCAGTCAAGGACAGGCCGCAAATACAACGATGGTCTCATGAAGTGTCCTCTTGCCTGGTGGTGTGGTAGCCAGCCATTGTAGTGTCATAGCACAACGCATCGCTCACATGTTTGTGGTCATGCGGAGCAAGCAAACCTACTGCGCTGCCGTTGTGTTAAAGAATAGCAGGTACGATTGAGTGTAGGACCTAATGCTTGATGCTAATAAGCACCTGTTACTGGTTTGTGCATTTACTATCCTGTACTTTTCATTGTCATTGTAGAGTGTACTCTTTCTGCTTCTCTAGAAAGAAAAGTTGGCTGTGAACCACTACGCTGTGTTACCCCGACTTCATACGTTGCGTGTTTACCAGGTCTCTTGATTGCATCCTTTTCTCTTGCACTTGCTTTAATCTCTTGTTTTATTTGTTATGGCCATTTAGCCTAGAAATCTACTCTTAATGTTGCCAGTAAGAGGCCAGGTGAAGTGACAGATCTGAAAACGAAATTAACTTACAACAGACTTTATCCACTACCAATTATTCTCTGATAATAAAGACTTCTTGTACTGCCTTAATGAAGAATTAAATAATACCATTCTTTTTCATTCTTGCATGTCTTTACACATTCTATACTTTTCCCTACAATGTCCTTAGTTCTCATAACCCTGCCCGGTTCACATTTTCTATGCTCATTTTGTATATTTTAGAAGAACACAGTCAAGTTTTACCATTCTCCAAGTTTTAGATATCTAAAATTTCAACTGAGAATATTTAAATTGGAACTAACCCCAATTTATCTATCAATATATCTATCATTATAACAATAGTATAGCTATAGCATAAAGTAATACATACAAGAGAATATTGTAAAGCTATATGAACTGACAAGCACAAATCATAATTTTACTGAAAAAATGGATAAAGAATAAAGTAATATGTGTAAAAAGGGAGTGTTAACCTTACAAAAAAATAAAAGTGCATATTAAAAAAAGAAGTGATTAAGGATTGTGAAGGTGGAAAACCAGTGATGTATTGCTCACCAGTTAAGCATGTCCCATTCCACCATAGCTGCAATCTTAAAGAACAAGAACGAGGTTAAAATGTCTGCTTTATTGAAGGAAACAAGACTCACGAAAATTTGAGAAGGGCCTATAGCAGAGATGGAGTGACCTCTAATGACCTGGATGGAAAACCAGACACAGAAGCGGACCCCTCTCGGCGCCGTGGTGCTCCCAGACAAAGCAAAACGTTTGTGATGTTGGAAGAGAAGCCTGTCCCGACTCTGGTGTTGAATTTCCTGCTAGCTCCGGGTGGTTTAAATGCTTCCAGAGTCATTATTCATTACGTAATGTGAACGTGAGTGGTGAGTCTGCAAGTGCTGATGCGAAGGGAGAAGGATTTTCAGACATTCCAGATAAGCTGGTTGTGGAGGAAAACTACTTTTCAGAGCAAATGGCCAATACAGATGAAACCTCCCTGTTCTGGAAGCAGAAGCCTGAAAGGACTTTTACCCATAAGGAGGCTAATTAACACCAGATTTCAGGGCTGTTACGGGCAGGAAAACAGACTTGCTTGGGAGCAGTGTTGCAGGCTACAAATGAGAACCCTCTATGACCTGGCACAGTGAGAACCCGGGCCTTCACACGTGTCAGTGAGCACACACCGCTATGTCCACCAAGAACAATAAGTCATGGTGACCTAGGTCCTCTTCCGAGAAGCCCTTCTGAGCTGCTGTGTCAGTGAAATGGAGGTACTGTTTGGAGAATAACATACCTTCAAGGTTTTGCTTATTGTTATTAATGCTCCCAGACATCCTTTTACGGATGATCTCCATCCTGATATCAAAATGGTGTCCCTCCAACACCCCAAACACCTCTTTAATTCAACCAATGAATCAAGGGGTTGTAGCAGCTTTTAAGAACTATTACCTGAGGATATTTGCCTAGGCCAGTGGTTCTCAACCTGTGGGTTGCGACCCCTTTGGTGGCCGAACTACCCTTTCTCAGGGGTTGCCTAAGACCATCCTGCATATCAGATATTTACATTACAGTTCATAACGGTAGCAACATTACAGTTATGAAGTAGCAATGAAAATAATTTTATGGTTGGGTCACAACATGAGGAACTATATTTAAATATATATTTTATTGATTTTTCACGGAGAGGAAGAGAGAGGGATAGAAAGTCAGAAACATCGCTGAGAGAGAAACATCGATCAGCTGCCTCCTGCACACTCGCCACAGGGCATGTGCTCGCAACCAAGGTACATGCCCCCGACCGGAATCGAACCTGGGACCCTTGAGTCCGCAGGTCGACACTCTATCCACTGAGCCAAACCGGCCAGGGAAAGGAACTGTATTGAAAGGGCCAGAAGGTTGAGAATCACTGGCCTAGGCTATTATTGCAACTGCGGAAGACACTGATCCTTGCAATTCTGGAAGGATTACAGCACTGAAGACTGCTTCTAGAAACGGGCCTGGCTTGGGGTGCTGTCCCCAAGGAGTGTATGCATGGCCTCTGGAAGAACACACACAGCAGGTTATCCAGGACTTCAAAGGATTTGCCAAGGGTCAGGAGGTTGCAAAAACCCACAAGGCTGTGGTTGAGATGGCAAATAACCTTAACCTGGGTGCGGATGAGGGCCTAGGGATGGTTTCTGAGGAATTGCCTAATGAGGAGTTGTTGGAAATGGAAGAGGGATGCCTGTTTGAAGAAGGGGCAAGAGAAAGGGAAATGGCAGGGAAAGAAGAACACCCAAGAAGATTCACAGTGAAGGGTTTAGCAGAAGTTTTTGCAGACTTCATCAAGCTCTTTGAAAAGTTTGAAGACATGGACCCCCCCCCCCGCCCCCCCGCAAAGGAAAAGTTTTCATTAATAGAGAGGACTACTCATTATCTGCTAGTAGGCAAATCTGTGACTAAAAAGAACTAAACTGAACTAACTACATGGCATATGTCTGAAGAATGAGTCACTTTCTAAAAGGAGCCCAGGCAGGCCCTCCAGGGAGTATTTCAGAAGCCTTTGTTATCACAGGGGAAGCCAGCTCCATGTGTTACTGCCCCTGCTGACCTCCAGTGGGACAGGACCTGCAGGTGGAAAACAGTAACACTGATGGTCCCGACCCAGTGATGTAGGCCCAGGCTGATGTGTGCATGTGTCTTAGTTTTTAACAAAAAAGTTAAAAGTAGAAAGAAAATTCTTTATAGAAAACAGCTTATAGATAAGGTCAGGCATCCTTAAACTACGGCCCGCGGGCCACATGCCGGGTGTTTTTGCCGCCGCTGCCTGTCCTGCTTAAAGTAAGATATGTGCAGTGTGCTAGGAATTTGTTCATAGTTTTTTTTGAACTATAGTCTGGCCCTCCAACAGTCTGAGGGACAGTGAACTGGCCCCCTGTTTAAAAAGGTTGAGGACCCCTGGGTAAGGGGATAAAGAAAGAATATTTTATACGACTGTACAATGCATTCCTGTTTTAAGCTAACGATTATTGCAAAAGGGTCAGAAGTTTTAAAAATTAAGAAGTTTATACAGTAAAAGATCACAGTCAACTAAGGTTAATCTGTCATTGAAGGAAGGAAAGCTTTTAAAAATAAATGTAGTGCAGCCTCGTGTACAGTGTTTACGAAGTCCACAGGGGTGTCCAGCAATGTCGCAGGCCTTCATATTGTCACTCAGCACTCACTCACTGCCTCGCCCAGAGCAGCATCCATCCCGGCAAGGTTCATTCATGGTATGTGCTCTATACAGATGTGCCATCAGAAAATTTTTTATACCACATTTTTACTGTAACTTTTCCATATTTAGATACACAAGTATTTACAATTGTGTTACGATTGCCCACAGTATCCAATACAGTAACATGCTGTCCAGGTCTGCAGCCTAGGAGTAATAGGCTGTATCTTCTAGCGGTGTGGAGTAGGCTCCATCATCTAGGTTTGTGTAAGTGCACCACAGAACGCCTAAGGATGCAGTCCTTACAACATATGCCCCTCCCTCGGTAAGTGTTGCACGATTCTGCTTCAGAGGGGTGCATTGCTGATTATCTCAGTGGTTCACTTTTTATCAAAATGCAGAAGAGTGAATATGTATAAGAGAGATGTCTAATTACTATTGGTTTAATTTCTCCAGGGAGACTAGTTAGCACCATTAAAAATTAACACTTTGGCTACACTGAACTGACAAGGCTAATGTTTTTATTTCTGTAGGCTGACATTTGTTTCACTTTTTCTCAACTTAAGTGAGAAAATAACAAATGGAATCTAAAGAAATATTCTTTGTTTCTTATGTTAGAAAGCAAAAAGTCAGGGGAGAAACACAATTATTCCTGTCATCGTGCATTATGCTACTAATTGAGTTCTGGTGGCACCCATAAAGAAAACCGTTATCGTTGACCTTTATTCACCCATAACTTGCTATTGTTTGGTTGAGATGCAGAGTCTTGAGCAACATTTTTATAGTTAATTTTATCATTATCTTATGATACATTTGAAAAACAATGTCAATTATAATTTCTCATTTTAATGTCTCCACCAAGTTTATAATTTTACTATAAATGATGGAATAGAATGAGGTTGAGTTAGGTGAATAATAAAATTTATCAGTTTAGTTTGACATTTTAAACATAAAAACATCAGAAACTACTTTGTACTGGCATTGTGAAGAATAGATTCAATATAACAATGTCTATTATTTAAAAGCTTCCTTTACTAAATGTTTTGCGATTCCTAGCCTAATTCCTGGTGCATAATACCATCCAATAAATATTTATTAACTATTGAGTGAATGGTGTAATTTACATTTTTTTACTATATTTTATTTTTGATACCAGTAACCTATGAATAATATAGCGTAATTATTTACAGAAAATAAGATTTGAAAGGTTGGTTCCTTAATGTTTTAAAATACTGATGTTTCATATTACAATTCAACATAACTACCACCTTATGTTATTATATTGTTCTAGTTGATTTTTAAATTTTATAAAAATTTTCACCAGCTGAGTGAACTGAAAGGATTGTATTTGTAGTCTTAGCTTTAAAATCACTAGGAGAACAAGGTTTTGGTACATATATAAAAATTCAGAGATTACCTGTAGAAAACCACAACAGTAACAAAAAAACTAACGCAGGCAGATCTGGTAACTGAGGTGGGTGGCCAAGCAAAGGGCTTCCTCTCCCAATTCGTCTTAGAAACAGTTGTAGACAAAAAATTTTAAATAAAAAAATTTTATTCTTTCTAAACTAAATACATGTAAAGGACATTAAGTTGTTAGCATTTTTACATCTGAAATTATTAAAGCTTTACATTGCACTTAGTTTTTTGAGAAAACCTTTTTAAGAACTTGGAGCAAATCACAGAAAACCAAGGCACTTACCTCTTTTTATCAGAAGCGATTGTGTACAGCAGAGTCTCAAAGTGTAGTCCACAGACCCTGGTGTCCGCATTATTTGCTGTTACCCTGTGGTGCCGATTTAGCACCAAGATAGTGGCAACAAAGTGCACTAGTAGTCATTCTATTCTTCACCGCCATACGATTGCAATTAAAAGCAAAAAGCAGGTTTCTCTTAAGAGTGTTTTTAAGAGATGATAAACATAGTTTTAATAATCTATTTTATGAAATAGGAAGTACCATTAAAGCTCTTCTGTTGTATACTAAAGGAGTGTGGCCGTCGCAGAAAAAAAGCAGTTCAATTGAACTGGGAACTAAACTAACTACTTTCCCTGTGGAATAACATTTTTTTGAAAGAATTAACAAGCAACCTATGGCTACTCAAATGCAGGCATGTAGCAGACATTTTCTTGAAAATGTATAAAATGAACCTATATCTTCAAAGATAAAACAGGTAATATTTGTTACCAAAGATAAAATATGAGCTTTAGAGTGAAAATTTGAAGTTTGGGACACTTGTACCGGCCATCTTGGGCTTGACAGCTTTCCAGTACTTATTGACTTTGCCAATAAGATCAGTGGTGATAATGAATACGATGCTTTTGATCTGGGGTAATGAACCATTAAGGTTTGGAAGACCTGCATAACTCATTGAACCACTTATTTTCCAGATGAGTGCATGATGGTACAAAAGCATGCATAGAAACCTATTCAAAATGTAAGATAGACCAATGGATTGTAACGTAAAAGATACAGAAAGCTTGACAAAGTTTCAGATTCCACATTGCAAATAAGAAAGTAATTAAGAAATTCAACTTCTGTTTAATTATATCAAAAGAGAATATCCTCTATCATCTGAAAAGGCTACTAAAATACTTCTTTTTCTAACAACATATTTGTGCAACTTTGGATTTTCTTTATATGCTTTGAACAAACAACACATTGCAACAGTTTGAATGTAGAATCTGACATAAAAATGCAGCTTATTCTTATTAAGCTACATATTTGTAAAACTATAAAACAGTGCTAATCTCACTAAATTTCTTTTTGGAAATATAGTGTTTTTTTCATAAAATTTGTTATTTATATTAACATATAATAGGTTTTAATATTAATGTAAGGTTTTACATTAACACTAGAGGCCCAGTGCATGAATTTGTGTATGGGTGGGGTCCCTAGGCCTGGCTGGCAATCAGGGCTGATTGAGGCCATTTCACCCAGTTCTGATTGGGGCCCGAGAGGTTGGCCGGCTGGGGGGAGGGACTGTGGGAGGTTGATTGGCCGGCAGGGGGAGGGAGGTAGGAACCAAAGGAGGTTGGCGAGCCAGCCCCGATTGGGGTGGATCAGAGCCAGCTGTGGGGGAGGGACTGGCAGGAGGGGGAGAGATTGGCCAGCCAGCCTGAGGGAGGGACCGGCTGGGGGGAGGGACTGTGGGAGGTTGCGGGAGGTTGGCTGTGGGAGTGCACTGACCACCAGGGGCAGTTCCTGCAATGGGCATCTGCCCCCTCGTGGTCAATGTGTGTCATAGCGACTGATCGACCTGTCATTCAGTCATAATGGTCACTTAGGCTTTTATATATATAGATGCAATGTTATTATATTAACATGCTATTTTTAAATAAGCGAGTAATAAATATATTTTCAAATTCTGTTTTATTTTTAATATGGCTAAATATCAATAGATGTAACTCAAAAGCCCTTTTATGATCTCAATAACCTTTAAGAGAGTGGCATTCTTGACAACAGAGTTTAGAACCACTGTTGTAAAGGTGTCCACAGGAAAAACATATATGGTGGTGAAATAAGTTTGCTCCCTTTCAGCCAGTTATGATGTACAGTGGCACAGTGGTATTATAGAAGTTCCAAGATGTCCTACAGCCGAAAAGCATGCTTAATTTTGTTTATTTTGGTGTTTCTCAAACTCTTGGATAAAATTCTGTTTTTACTTGGAGGAATGGGTTATTTGTGAGGAGTAATATTTCACAAATATTGCTTCACTTTCATCTCACTTCAAAAATCTAGTGCCCTTGCTGTAAAAAAGAAGGAATTTTTACCATTTGCATCAGCATGGATGGAACTGGAGAGCATTATGCTAAGTGAAATAAGCCAATTAATGAAAGAAAAATACCACATGACATCACTCATCTGTGGATAATAAAGACCATTATAAACTGATAAACAAAAATTAGATACAGAAGCAGAGCAGCATCAAACAGACTGTCAAACTATAGCAGGAAGGCCAGGGAGGGTTGGGGGTGTGGGGGAAGAGATCAACCAAAGGACTTTTATGCATCCACATAAGCATAACCAATGGACACAAGACACTGGGGGGGTAGGGGAGGCTGGGGAAAGGTCAAGGGGAAAAAAAAGAGACATATCTACTACTCTTTGTAATATTATAAGTAATAAAAAAAAATCTAGTGCCTTGCATTGGTTAAAAGGTTATTATAGTGCACATTTTATATCTTTTTAAGGTTAAATAATATTTAATTGTATGTATATACATTTTATTTTTTCATTCATCTGTCAAAAGACACTGAAGTTGTTACCATGTCTTGGCTATTGTGACTAATGCTGCAGTGAACATGGTAGTGTGAATATTTCTTTGAGATACTGATTTCATATCTTTTGGATAAAGACCCAGAGTTGCTGGATCATATGGTGGATGCATTTTTTAGTTTTTGAAGAAACTCCATATTGGTTCCCATAAGGGCAACACCAGTTTGCATTCCCATTGACAAATTTCAGTTATGTAGGATGAATAAGTTGTAAGGATGTGCTGTACAATATTGTGCCTATAGTTAGTAATATTGTATTGCAAATTTAAGAATCTGTCAAGAGGGTAGATTGCATGCTAAGTGTTTTTACCACAGTAAAATAAAAATTAAATATTACTATGAATATCACAGCTCTCAAGTTTAGTATATAAAAGCTGGCAACCCTAACCATGAGGCCAATAACATAATATTTAAGGAGTACAAGTGGCTGAGGAGCTAGTTTTTTATATATATACATATCTTATGTTTTTAAGATTCTGTAAGAACTTCAAAGTCCCATTTGAATTCTTGTTTCTTGTCATTAAGGAAATTTGCATTGGTATAGAATAAATAGAAGGCTGTTAATGTTACTATAATCATCTGAAAATTCTAACACATCTCTAATGAAAGGTGTTGAGCTATATTTTAAAATAGTACTTACACGTTTTGTTGTTTAGTTAAAATATACCTGCATGGTTTGTTGTAAGAGGAAAGGATTTGAGGAGTCATATGAGATTGTTTTCTAATACTGAATCCATAATTTATTGTTTTTAATGGATAAGTTTTTAAGTATCGGCACATATAAAATGAGATTGGTTACACCTTTCTCACTAGGTTGTTGTACAAAGAAAATGAAATTTGTGAAGAGCACATAATACAGTCAATACACAGGAGTTGAGTGCCCACTAGAGATCAAGCTCTATGCTATATTACAATGAAGTACAGATGGCTAGAACACTGCCTCTTTGCTTAACAGACTTTGAGATCAGTCCCAATGGGTCTCAGTTACGACAGAGAATAATATTGCTATAATAAAATAAATGAGGGGAAATAAATTGGTATTCCTCCAATACTCATTCAGCCATTCTTTATTAATAGAAACTCCCATGTTCTGGCTAGGCACCTGGCCTTACAGCTAGAGAATCGCATTTCCTTCTTTCCTCAATTGCAGTAAAGGTGTGGCCATATAACAGTGGCATGGAGATGAAGTAATATGTGCAACTTATACTTTCAATTCTTAAAAGGCAACGTTGCTATCTGTTTTCCCGTTCCATCGGGCTGAAACTTGGCCACGACAGTGGTGAATCACACTCAAGAGCATGGGACAGCATTTCCAGGTGTAAAAGGAACCCAGATCCCCCGATGATATTTTTTTTTATGACAGCGCCACCTACTTTCTCCCAACCTCTAACCAGCTCAGACACTAATATAAGAAATAATTAAGCCATCCATCTTGTTTAACCTCCCTTACTTATGTGTTAAAGCACCTGAACCAGTGTCCTAACTAGCAAAGTAAGCTCCGGATACTGTAACTCCCAAGCCTAGACCCCTTGGAGGAGATGGGGGAGGGGGAGCAGAAGGCAAGCCTTCCTGAAGGAGGGAATCCCTGACCTGCGTGTTGCAGGGTCACTGTGCTTGTAAAAACCCTCCTCCCCATGTGATTCTGAGACTCCCCTCTTATGAGCCCTTCCCCTAGAGAATCACTGATGAGTTGCCTCATAATGAGGCTTGACTTTTCTTTTATTAGATTCTGGTGGAAGATTGAATTAAGTAGTAATTGCTTCATTCTTTAAACAAATTTGTATGGAGCACTTATTATATATATATATATATATATATATATATATATATATATATATATATATAATATACACATTATATATTTTTAATATATATAATATATACACTGAGTGGCCAGATTATTATGACCACTTGATGTTCGTAGGCAAATTAGCTATAATTTCGTGCTGAAGTTGCTAGAGGGCCAGACCATTATAAATAGGGAAGCAGGTTGTTTACCACGGCAGTAGAAGTGATTTTTTTCTGGAGATATGAGTAAACAACGTGATTTAACAGCCTTTGAACATGGTAGATATAATATTATGAGTGGCCAGATTATTATGACCATCCCATCAGTACTTTGTTGGGCCACCATTTGCCTTCAATACTGAGGCGATTCTTCTTGGCATTGACTCCATGAGATGTTGGCAGGTGATGCGAGGAATCTGACACCATGCCTGATGAATAGCACTGTCCGTTCTGTGAGATTTGATGGTTGTGGAACTAGCTGCCTGATGGCTCTTTGAACTTCATCCCACAAATGCTCAATTGGATTGAGATCTGGTGATTGTGGGGGCCACCTAAGCAAGGTAAAGTCTCCCTTGTGTTCTTGAAACCACTCCTGCACAATACGAGCACTGTGGCATGGCGCATTTTCTTCTTGGAAGAAGCCATCAACATGATAGGATGAACTTGATCAGCAAGGATACTTAGGTATGTTGTGCTATTCAGACGTTGTTCCACACGAATTAATGGGCCCAAATCATGCCAGGAAAACATGCCCCAAACCATAACACTGCCCCCACCAGCTTGAAGGGTTGCACTCATGCATGTGGGGTGCATGCTTTCATGCTGTTTCTGCCAAATTCTCACTCTGCCATCTGCATGATGCAACTGGAAACATCATTCATCGGACCACATGACTTTTTTCCAATGCTTGACTGTCCAATCCTTGTGTTCCTGTGCGAACTGGAGAAGTTTTATCTTGGTAACTGCAGACAGCAAAGGTGTTCGAACAGGCCTTCGGCTTCCATATCCTATACGATGCAGTGTATGGCTAATTTGCTACAAACATCAGGTGGTCATAATAATCTGGCCACTCAGTGTGTGTGTGTGTGTGTGTGTGTGTGTGTGTGTGCCACATTCAAAGGCTGTTAAATCGCGTTGTTTACCTGTATCTCTGGAAAAAAGTCACTCTGTTGTGGTAAACAACCTCCTTCCCTATTTATAATGGTCTGGCCCTCTAGCAACTTCAGCGCGAAATTATAGCTAATTTGCCTACAAACGTCAGGTGGTCATACTAATCTGCCACTCAGTGTATATATTACATATGCGCACACACACAAGCACACACATTAAATCAAGGATATATATATCCAATGTAGGTTCTTCTTATTGATTTTTTAAAAATAAATTGTCATTTTCCTCCCTCAGTAATATAACCTTCATTAAGATATGGTCATTGTCTGCTTTTTGTTTTGTGTGGTATCCTCAGTGCAGCTGGTCACATAGTAGGCATTCAGTAAAATTTTTTTTGAAAGAACCAATGAATACAGGGAGATATATATGCTTAGACATTCAATCTACAGCAATGAAAAGGACAATTTTACCCTGGAACTCACAGTTCAGTAAGCTGATGATTACAAGGTAATGTGAAGAGCAGCTATAATAGGGCTAATGAACATATTCTGTGAGTTAAACTCTGACAGCCGTTACTGTGTAGAAATCATTGAATTCTGTTTCTTTAATAATGCCTTACAAAAAGAGTCCTTAGATATCCTTAGTTCCTAGGTGGGTTTTGAACAGGAGTTCAGAATTAACTACACACTAAAATAATGACATCACTTTTTTTTTCTTTAACAAGAAAACAAAACAATTTTATTTACTTTTCAAGAAGTTTAAATCCTTGAGGATTACGGCATCAATAGTCTCAGCTGGAAGATTGCTTCATAGTTTAGCTTGAAACATGACACTGTTTCCATGAGCAATGGCTACCTGTCCCTAGATGACTCTGGTTTTGTTCTGTTTGCCACCAGGCCTCACCGTATTGTTCTTTGCTTTGTACACATGAGCAGGGGTGCGTAGATAGAATTCAGTTTCATCTTGAGTATAAACACCTTCCATTTGAAGAAGAGCCGTGTGCTCCCTCTGGTTCTGGAGGCCCTGCTTGTAGCCAGTAGAAATGGCCTTGGAGAACAGCCTTCCAGACATATCTGTCATTACTGAAGTCTTGTTCCCAGCAGCCTCCGAGGGCTCCCAGATAGCAGAAAGGGTGACATTACTTCTTTAAAGTTTGAAGTCATTAGGGTGCAGCTTATGAAAAGAAGTTCACTCAGTGATGCACCAGTGATATGAAAGAAAAAGTCAATATGGATATGGATAACTGAGTTAACATTGCCCACTAGCATTAGATTTAAATCATGACTAAAATTATTATCTTGGGTTCTATGGGATTAAGCGTCCCTACTGGTGAATAATGTGCATTGCAACTTTAAAAACATCTCTTTAGCGTTTGATTAGTCAAAAAATTTTCCCCTGCTATAAAATTGACATCAATGATTTGCATTTTTAATCATTTGTAATTGAAAGCTGACACCGTGTAACAATTTTTAAACTGAATAGTACAAGTTGAACAGAAGGTTCTCATATGCTAAGTGGGATTTTGTCATCAAGACTATAAAGTATGCTATGACTTTTTTCTATGTGTTTTAATGTACCTTTATTACATTTACTGAGTAACTGATATATGCAGAACAACAGAAGAATTGGCAGTATTAGAAAATTAAACATGTTTAAGTGAAGAGAGCTTCCTCTTTATATGTAATCCAAAAATGCAGGCAAATAAAGTCACCTGGTGCTCTGCTGCACTCAATCCTCATTTAGTTTCACAAAGCTCTGAAAATCTGATGATTTCTTCAATGAAATGTTTTCCTGCTTTCATTGAAATTGATGCAAACTGTTTAAAGAAATTTGCCACTAAGAAAGGAAAGTGGAAGCATGTTTCTAAAGCAATTTGAATGCAGAAAGAAATACTCATTATTTTTAGAAGACTTTTCCCCTGAACAATTCCTAATTGGGTCTCTAATTTGCTTCTGTCTACCACTAATTATTTGTGTTGTTTATGAAATAAAGCATAGAGCCACCTGTTCTATGTAATACATGCAGCCTAAGTTTGCTAGCCTGCAAATTGATGAATAAACTAAGCCAATTCATCCATCTGCAAAATATTTCAAGGTCGACCAAACATTGGTTACAAGATTTTGAGTTAAAAAGACAGTGGAGGACAGTGCTTATAGTTTGATAATGTTTGCTTACTAAGCGTGAAATGAAATTTAACAGTGGCTTGTCTGCACGTGTAAATTTATTGTGGTTGTTTAGACTTCTTGCGAAATGAAATGTCAGGGAGTATTCTGAGATCCCAAACGTTTTAGGCTTCAAAGGACTTGAATAACTGAGATTTTGCTTTCAGGTTTTTTTACTTCCATGTATAATTAATTAATACAGTTAATCAATAACTAAGTGTGGAATGAGCATAGGAAAATTAAAACTTAAAATGTAAAATTAACTTCCAAATTTGAAATGCTAAGTGTGTCATCTGAATATTATAGAAACTTGAAAAATAATAAACAAAGTACTGAATTGATGTTTTCCCTGAATATGTAATATATCATAAATAGATGATTCAGGCAAGCCTCTACAAGGTGTTTGTTATTTTTATGCAACTAGGTGCATTCAAGTGTGGGACAAATTGGTGGTGATTATGAAGTCTTTCTAGGTAATTGTGAGACCTCCCAGGATCTATGTAAGCTTCCTTCCTGTTGATGGTTCTGGACAATACCTTACCTAAGGGTTTCTGTTGCCTGAGAATTCGTTCACACTTCCTTCCTCCCGCTCTGGCTCTCACTTGTCCTTCCAGGCTGCTAGAGAACTAGACAAATCTATTTTTAAGTGGCTCACATTTATTTGTTTATTTATGTTTCCTTGACTGGTTGATTTACTTTACCAAAGCATAGCGTTTCCAAAAGCTTAGTGTCATTGTTTTTTTAATCGATTCATTTGGCTCTGGGAACATTTTCTGGGTATTTAAAGTAGTGCCTATAGACTCACTTTAGGGTTGTGATGACTAATCTGATTTAACTTTCTCTTCTTTTCCTTCCTCTAAGTGCTTTGCCATATGATGCATCTTACCCCCGTGACCCTTTTCTCTTAGAGCCATTTCTTAGACCCCAATGACAGGCCCACTTGTGGTTTGTTATTGAAGGACTTGAGTTGTTGATTTTTCCTGAGCTATTTATCCAGTTTGGATTAACCTGTGTTCATGCCTCATCTTTTAACTTTTATTGAACCTTTAGCTGGTTCCTTCATTTGATTGTGCATTTATTGGCTCACATGTACCTTACATGCATACTGTACAATCAATATTTATTACACAGTGAGTGTGTAACAAGAGGAGGAGACTTTTAAGTCATTTTTCTATTTGATATTCAGTTAGTTACAAGTTTAGTGAAGAGTTTCAAACCTGAGCTTAAAAAGGCTTTTGGGATATCTGTAGTTCATTTATTGACTAGATCACATGTATTTTACACCTGTAATATGCTAGCTGCTTAATCCATGCCAGCTTGCCACTCTTTAGGACTGGTCGTATTTTGTATTCTTGCTGAGTGATTTTGGTGTTTAATACACTTCGTAAGAAGGAAACTTTAAAAGTCCTCATATAATTTAAATAGTGTGTTTCCATGAACCAAGAACAGTATGTGCTATCTCATATCAACTAATTAATTAATTAATTAATTCATTCATTCAAGAAATGCTTATTATTTGTCTTTGTTGTCAGGCACTGTTTAAACCCAAAGATAGAGCAGTGTGTACAAGGGCAAAGGCCCCTACCCTCATGGAGTTCATGTTCTAGAGAAGAAGAAACAGATAACACATAAGTAAGAACATATTCAAAGTAATTTCTGACAGTGAGAAGTGACAGGGTGATATGATGGAAAGTGTGGTGGCTATTTTATAATGGGGGATTTGGGGCAGCCTCACAAGGAGGAAACAAAATTTGAGCTGAGATCTAAATATTACAAAGATTCATCCATGAAAACACTTGGGGCCAGCGCATTTGGTGCAGAGTTAACAGGAAGGACAGCAATTCTGGGCTTGGCATTTTGCCAGGGACAGGAAGGTCATTGTTAGGAATAATATGAGGAGAAGCTAAAGACTTAGGTAGGGACCAGCTCATTTGGGCTTTGAAGACCCTGATAAGGACTGTGGAGTTTCATTTTATTTTATGTGCCTTAGGAGCACATAGAACACATTGCAATGTTTTTAAGCAGGGAATTGGTATCATGTATGTATGTTTAATATCATTCTGGTTGTTGGGAAAATAGAGCAAGAGTAGAAATAACTGTGCATAGTTAGAAAGAATGCTGGCTGGTTTTGGGAGTGGCGTTGGGGCATAGAAAAATCAGTTTATTTGGGATTGTTTTGAGGGTGTAGCTGATAAATTGGATGTGGATCATCTAAAGGAGAGGAATCAAGAATGGCTCTGATGGAAGGAAAACACTGTTCAATACAATGGGAACTGTGATAGGAGGTATAGCTCTGAGGGCCGTGCCCAGAGTTTCTGACCTTGTTACCTTGGAGATGCCTTAATAGGAAGATGGATATCGTTACATGAACTTAGAGCTCAGTGGACATATAGTCTGTGGGTGAGAAAATGAACAGAGTAGCATTTTCCTTTTATTTAATGATGCTAGTGGCCTAGTTGCCTCTCTGCTGGCCTGCTCACCTTCAACTGACCCCCACTGATGGCCTGCTCACCCCTAATTGGGCCCCTCCCAGCTGGCCTTCTCACCCCCAACTGCTGTCCCATTCTGTCCTGATCACCCACAACTGCTTTCCCTCTTGGCCCCTAACCTCCTCTACCTCAGCCCCGCTACCATGGCTTTGTCCAGAAGAATGTCCGGAAGGTCTGCTGGAAGTCTCCCAGTCTAATTAGCATATTACCCGTTTATTAGTTTAGAAAGAGGCCTGTGCATGGGTAGGGGCTGGCTGGTTTGCCCTGAAGGGTGTCCTGGATCAAGGTGGGGGGCGGGGCGGCCTGGGCGAGGAGCCTGTGGTGGCTTGCAGGCCAGTCAGGCTCCCATGGGGTGAGGGTTCTCGCTTGGGGGGCATAGCCAGCCTGGGCAAGGGGCTGGGGCAGTTTGCAGGCCAGCCAGGCCTCCATGGGGTGAGGGTTCCCGCTGGGGGCAGCATGGCCAGCCTCGGGGAACGGCTGAGGGGTGCTTTCAGGCTGGCCACACCCCTTTCAGGGTGGAGGTCCCTGCTGTGGTGCCTGGCCAGCCTGATGGCTGTTTCCAGGCTGGCCACGCCCTCCAGCAGGGACCCTCACCCCATGGGGGCATGGCCAGCCTGAGTGAGGGGCTGAGGGCCATTTGCAGGATCCTCCTTTGGAGTCTGGCCCAGCTGGGTGGGAAGTTTGGCTTCCTCCATCTCCAAGCCTCTCACCCTCTCCCGCTGACTCTGTGGCCACCGCCATCTTTGTCCCACTAATTGGCATATTCCCTCCTGATTGGCTGTGAGGTGTCACAGTGGTATGGGCTGTTTACGTATTTGTCTATTAGTGTAGATAGTACCCATTATAAATTGCAGTAAGATACTTTTCTATGTTTATTAGCCTTGCATCATCCTCCAGCAATGAGATACTTAAAAGCATAATGTACTACATGCCTGTGGACCCATTTTGAAACCATTGCAAATATTGGGTATAATGTACGCTTGCAAAGCTAATTTGGTTATTTTGAAAGACTTAACAACAAACTCTCTACTTGATGTCATTTTTCTTGAAAAAAGAATCCCATAGTTTATATTCTTTTTTTTAGCTATATTTAATTTTTGTAGAAAAACAGAATAAGAGATTAAAGTTGACCAACTGAGGAATTCTAGCCTTTCCTGGTAACATTTGACATTTTGTTCTTGTCATGAGGCTAAATGTCCTGATGTGAAATAGAATCAGTGAAACTTAAATAGATAGACCAGAATTTCTGTCTTTGGATTGGCCTTTGGGCTACATGGTCCATTGGATTATTTTCCCATAACTCAGAATGCTAGAAACATCCAATTTCAAAAACATCAACCAGGGGTTAAAAATAAATAACATAGAGAAGGCACAATTGGGATTTTTAATGTTCAAAGAAAGAAATAAGGAATGTGTGTGTGTGTGTGTTTTCTTAAGAGTTAAAGCCAAGCCTAATTTAGATTTCTATCAAGCAGCCATCACTGATCCTCAGACTGAAGGGAATCTTCCAAACCTGATCTTAATTTCTGGAGGCCCAGATAGGATTCTCCTCACACATGCATTATGTGTTAAGATGTGCAGATGTGCAGTCTTGGAACAATGGGAACAATGGTCAGTGCCCATCATGTTCTGGGATTATTTCCTAGATGTTTCCTAGGTGGTCATGGGTCTATTTCTGAGGTTCCCCAATGTATATGTGGGCCTACTCAGTGCCCAGGGGTGGGTTCTCAAGTGGTTGCTATTAGAACTGAAAGAAACCTCAGATATAATGTAACACTTCATTCTTTGATCTGTTCACCCCATCTTTAGACATGTGTTGAACATCTACTTTGTGCCCAGCACTGTGCCAGAGACCAAAGATCTAAAAATAGATAAGATATGGCTTCTGTTCTATGTATTTCCCCAGTCCAGTCAGAGAGACAGATTTAAAAACAGATACATGTAATACAGTATGAACTGTACTAGATAAGTGGTATCTTAGCATATACTAATATGGCTGTCTTTTGAGCCACCCCTACAATGATTGTGGTTTACAGGCACAATCGTTTCTATTTTCCCACTAACTGATCTGCACGGAGTTTGCAATTGGGCTAATCTAGGCTGGCTTCAACCTGGTAGGTCTGCTTCAGGTTGCTAAACATGTGGGCTTGGCTGCAGGCTGTCTGGTTTAGGTCTGCTTCGGATGACTCATGCAGGTTCGTCTCCACTTAAAGGGGCAGGGGTTTACTTGGTATACGTATTCTCTTAGAGCTCACAGGAGTGCAAGACAGCAAGCCTAAACTTGTGTCTTCCATGCCTTCTCTCATGTTCCTGTCTTCTCTGTGGCCCAGTGTGATAGGACACAGCTATATTTCCATTATATAAAAGCTCTCCCACTCTCAGAGAGCAATCTTTTCACTCACAGGTAAATTTTGCCTCTTCAGACATCACTCAATCAATTATTTATTCATCCATTATTCACCCTTCATTCCATCTTTCTGCTCATCGGACACTGAGCATATAGTAGCATGCTCTCCCAACTGAGGATACAAAGGTGAAGAGGAACCACCACTATATTTAGGCAGTTTAGGTGGTTTCAAACTTTTTTTGTACTAAGGAAATTTAAGAAAAAAATACATTCTCCACACAGATTAACTTCACATCCAAAGTTTTTCATCATAAAAGGGACCCCTCATGCACTGTTGGCGGGAATGCAGATTGGAACAGCCACTATGGAAAATGGTATGGATGTTTCTAAGCAATTTAAAAATTGAACTACCTTGTGACCCAGTGGTTCTACTTCTGGGTATATATCCAAAGAAACTCAAAGCACTAATTAGAAAGTATATAAGCACCTCTATGTTCATTGCAGCATTATTTACAACTAGAGGCCTAGTGCATGAAATTCATGCACAAGGAGTGGTGTCCCTCAGCCTGGCCTGCATGCTCTCCAATCTGGGACCCCTGGGGGGATAACGGGCAGTCAGACATCCCTCTCACAATCTGGGACTGCTGGCTCCTAACCACTCGCCTGCCTGCTGCCTGATTGCCTCTAACCACTTCTGCCTGCCAACCTGATTGCCCCCTAACTGCCCTCCCCTGCCAGCCAAATCACCCATGACTGCTCTCCCCTGCTGGCCTGATCATCCCCAACTGCCCTCCCCTACCGTGACCTGCCTCCTCCACTGGGCCCCACCTCCGCTGGGCCCCATCTTGTGACAGCTATCTTGTAATGACATTAGGGCATGATGCAATGCATGAGGGCGTGACAACCATCTAGGCTATTATTAGTATAGATAGCCAAGAAATGGAAGCAACCTGAGTGCCCATCAATAGACACATGGATAAAAAAGTGGTGGTACATTATACAGTGGAATATTACTTGACCATTAAGAAATGAAATCTTAACATTGTGATAGCATGGATGGACCTAGAAAGTATTAACACATTGTGGACCAGTAGTTTTATTGCTAGCTTTACCCAATGGCCAGATAAGTTTCTTTGAATGAGTACAAGAAACATTTTACATAAACGTTAAAAGCACACCTTAAAATTAAATACCCATTCCATTTTGAAGTTATTTATTACATGTTCTTACAAGCTAATATCTTTAAAGTATGATACTTTGTAAAACACTGTATAATATGAAAACATGAGAATTTTCGTGATCCGTCTACAATTGTAATAACTGTGCATGGTGTCAGATGGATACTATACTTATGGGATGAGCACTTTGTAAGTTATATAAATGTCTAATCACTATGTTGTGCACCTGAAATTAATGTAATATTGTGGGTCAGCTATAATTGAAAAAATGTAAAAATTTTAAAAATTATGTATGTGAGGGTTACATAATCTATGAATTTTTACATTAGTAAATATACCAAGTTACTAAACTTTTCTGTATCTTCTTGCTTCATCTGCAAGTGAGGACAAATGATGGTATTAAATTTATAAGGCTGTTGGCAGGATTAAATGAGAACATAAAACTCTTAAGAGACTGACTCAAAGCAAGAAATATGTAAATTTAATGTTATCATTATATTATTGCTAATTTCCTGAAAAGAGACTTACAGGGAAAAAAAATAGCAGAGTTAAAAGTCATAAGTAAATTGAGTGTAATTTTCCCTGAAATAAAAAAGAGATATCATATTAGATGAAAATATGTATACCATTGTCCATATCTCAAATTAGTAATAACTCCTATACACTGAGTAACCAGACTTTTGAGTCAAGGAGCACTGGGAGGTGGGGAAAGCTAGCATGTAAAAGAGGCAGAAGCAAAGTCCTCCTGCAGTGCCGAGGAAAAGGCCGCTCTTCAGCTCCAGAATAGAGTCGGGTGCCTAAGAGGGCACAGCTCTAGGATTGGGCCTTACTCAGTTCCCAGTGTGGGTCTAGTGGGAACCTCAGGTTTGAATACTGGTGGGACTAGGGGAATAGAAAGGCTGGGAAGATCTCTGAAATCTTTTCCAACATCGGTATTTCGTGAATCTAAAATTCTTAAAAATTTTTATGTTTTTACATTTTCTCTCTGTATTAACTAAGATATCTTGCCATTGCTGCCATATGAATGCCACAAAAAGATTTATTGAGCACCTACTATCTGCCAGGAACAATGAATGCCTATCCTTTTGTGGATGAGTCTGCTTACCCACAGATATGTATGCCTGAGGAGAATTTTTAAAAATTATTTTTACACTAAAAGAGATATATGTACTAATCTTTGTAAAGCTTTATGTAATT
>PVJC01010706.1:0-43243 GCA_004026665.1 Murina feae | reverse complement strand
CCTCTCCTCTCCTCTCCTCTCCTCTCTTTTTTTCCCTGTTCTTTTCTACTCTCCTCTTCCCTCCTCTCCTCTTGTTTTCTCTTTCCTATTCACACAATGCCTGAGAATTCAAGTACTTGCCACCAAGTGAGTGTTGGCATCTGGTAGAATTGTTGTACTGGTTATAATGACATGTACCCAGACATGGGTAACTGAGAAGTAGGAAGAGCACACTAAAAATTAAACCTCATATTCTATGTTCTCTATAAGAAATATTAGGTTAAATATTTAATTAAGCAGTCACAATCAATTACTATATAATAACCAAAAGAAAAATAAAATGTTGGGTATAACTGAAAAATCAACAAAAGCACCTAAAACCCTGGAATACTTTTCCTATAAAACCTAAATTTTCAAACTCTGCTAAAGTTAATTCTTGACTCTTTGCACAAACTTTCTTTTGCAAACAGCTAATATTCTGAGGTCTTTGCTGACCAGATTAACTGTTTTAAGAAATATGTTACAAAACACCTCTGTTTAGATCAATGGGCTTCTGAAGTAGCAGACTACAAGCAGAGCATGAGGGTTGTGCATGGTAGGATATTTTCAAATCTCAAGTTTTATTTAGGTTTCTTTTTCTGAACAGCAACTTGGAAATGAGATGCCCAGAAGACCAGTGGCTCATAGCCAACTGGTCCTCCACATCACTGTTGGTTCTCTGGAAGTTTTGGGGTCCTTATCTCTCTAAAATTGGGAGGACACATTCATTTCCACTAACAGGAATTTTAAAAGATCCTGCTAGTGAACAATAAAGAGATTTTCTGGAGAAACAATTACAAAGGTATTTTCTATGCCCTTGTGATTGGGGAGAGTAGGAGAAAGAAACATACGTCTCTGGAATTTAATATATTTTTAAAGTTTGTACTTAAAAAGCTACCCCCGGAGTTCTTGATTATCTCAAAGTGAAGACAGTCTTAAATTACTTGCTCATGGTGACAACCTGTCAGATTGAACATGTAGCAGAAGGACAAGGGAATATCAGCAAACCCGAAATCGGATTCTGTTCAGGGGGAGCTGCAGGGTTTGAGACTGCCCTGAAGGAATGGGACAGGCACGGGTGGGTGGGACGTGGTGCCATGCCTCAATAAAAACCCCAACTGCAGAGCGTGGAGGGTTTTCCTTCTGATTCCCATGTTAGCAGCCCCTCTTCTCTGTGACCATTTGTGTATGTCGACTGGCACTCCCAGGAACACACATGAAGAAATCAAACATCTTAAAAGATGAGGACTTGATGTTCTCAGGGTAAACATTGGGAAGTATCACGTTCATCTCACTGGAAACCACAAGGTTCTGTTGTTACATGATAGGTACCTGGGTTTACTCAAAACTTATAGGTCATGTGAAGTTTTAAAGCAGATGCAGTTGGTAAGAAAATAGTAGTGTTGATATATACCAAAGCTAATAGAGGGAAGGATGGGATCAGAGAAACTCCTTGAAGGATTAGAAACTTTGACAGTCTGCAGCTGTGCTGTCTGATCCGGTAGCCACAGTGGCTACTGAGCCTTCAAATCTGCCTATTCCAAATTGAGATGTGCTGTAGGTGCAAAATCCAAAATGGATTTTGAAGACTTAGTGTGAAAATGAGATGTAGAATATTTCAGTAATAGATATTTTATAATAATCACATGTTAAAATAATAACATTGCAATGATGGGCTAAAAAACCTACTGGAATTAATTTCAGCTGTTTTTTTATGTGTGGTTTTGTGTGGGGTTTTTTAAATTATGGCTACCAGAACCTTTAAAATTACCTATGTGGCTTGCATTTGTGGTGCACACTATATTTCTTTTGGGCAGTACTGGCCTTAAAGGCTGTTCACATGAGCAAGCCCAATATATCTGACTGTGGGGGAATGTAAGAAGGATGCTGTGTTAAGGATTTAAAAACCAATGTTTCTAAAATAAATTCTATAGCATGGTTCTATAACACAGCTTATTATTATGCATACCCGGATAGGCCATAGGTCAAATAGTGCATCCTAACCTTAATAAAACTATTTAACAAAATCCCAGGTATGTATTTGTTTGGAAAAGAGGCATCATGTGCCTACTAGCATGAAGGAAGAGGGGACTGGATGAAAGAAGGCGAAGGGATTAGCTGAAGAACATATGTGCAAAACCTATAGACAGAAAAGTGTGGTGATGCCCAGAAGGAAGGGGTGGTGGGGCTGGGTGAAGATGGGTATGGGGGTGGGAGGAAATGGGGACATCTGTAATAGTGCAAACACTAAAAATAAAGTTTAAAAAGCACAGTGTTCATGTTGGGAATACAGGCAATTCACTCAATATATAAAAGTACTTTTCAGCAACTCAACAATTAAAGAAATTTCAGAAGCAGTGAAAGGATGTGGAAGTCCTCATGGATTCACTGTAAGAAAGCCTATTGTCTTAAAGAAAACTCCCGGGGGAATTAAAGAAACGTGTTGCTTTAACGGGATTTCGCCATGTGCAAGCTGCACCGTGTTCTAGGTAATTTCCAACATGTTCAGCATGCCTCCCCTCCCCACGCCACATTTTTCTCTAGAAGCATTTTCTGTATGAATTGGGTCTTCAAAGAGAAATTTTCTTCATTTCTGCATGAAGCCACTCAATGGCTCCTGCACCTTAACTGCTCATGACATGAAGGGGACTATTCCTTCTCAGGGGACCATTCTACAACTCTATTTCTCATTGCTCATTGCTCCAGAGATGATTTTTCAATCCCAATGTAATTATCTCCATGATGGAGGAGGCTCCAGATGCACTTCTTTGCCCTTCCCTGTGACTGGAAAAGGTATTCCATATTCACTTAAAGTCAGTAACTAAAACGGCCTAATCTGCATTCACTTTGGAACCACAGCCTGAAACTCTGCCTCCCACCACCTAGATATGGGAGGGCTGCTGCTCTGATACCCTCAGTGAAGATCTCTGATTGGCTAGTACACAGTTAGAACAGGTGAAATAATCTAATCTGGAACATTGCTCTCCTCACCTTTTTTAATAAACATGTTGCCTCGCCACAGACCTTAATATAACAGCAGTAAAGGCAAGGGAGGAAATTGGAAACATGGCCAGGAGTGTGCCTTATGGTTCATAACAGCCCCAAATTGTGAGTGTTTATTAAAACTAACACCCTTTTGTGAGGATGTGGATCCAAATATCCAGGGGTTCCTCTTTGCTGATATTCCCTTTTTATAGCACTGAGTTTAAGTTTCAGCCTTAGGATTTAGTTAAGTCTCTGACTAAACCATTAACCGAAGAATGCAACTTGTCCGTGATTCAGCCCCATCAAATATTTCCATCATTTATTTCAGTCCGTTGATGTATATGAATGGATTACCTCTTGGGCCATGGGGACAAGAAGGAGTTAAGGCAGGTGGAGGAAGGGAGGAGTGAGGAGGCCAGAAAACTGCCTTACAAAATACAATTAAGGGCTTTTCCCAGGCCTGGGGCGCGCTGGTGCTGCCAGGGGAGATGAGGACCAAGCACAATGTCCTCCTTGTGCACACACCTCCCTTTTGTTTCAGCAGCACTTTGGCTCCCACACATGCAAAAGTTTGAATTTCCTGTTGGCTCTGAGGTGAGATTTATAACATTTATTAAGGTTACTATTCATTGTGAATTTACTGGGCAATAAGCCTAAGAGCTTTTAGGGGCTTAATTGGCTATGTTTATGGGGGTTGCAAAGCTCCCCGCAGCGTCACTGTCAGCCAGGTTGGCCGAATGTGGACCTCTAGAGTACCCACGTTGCACGTCCCCGTTTAAGGGAAAGGTCAGGGGACAGTTGAAGGCTCGAAAGGAGACAGTTACATTTGAGCATTAAGTTGGTTTTCTGTTCTGGCTGTTTCAGTCCACTTCCCTTTGGCTCATCTACCTCATTCTGGCAGTGTTTGAAGACACATTTGAGTTTTCTATTTTCTCCAGGAAGAAAGGAGGCATAACTGAAAAGAATTGGGGGGTGGGGGGGTAGGGGAAGAGGGGTTGGCATGAATGGAAGTAAACATGTTACAAACATAATATGGACTAAATAAACATTCCCACACATACTGTCACATTTAATCTTCACACCAGCCCAGTAAGACAGATATTATTATTCCCACTTTACAAATGAGGAAAGTAAGGCTTAGAGAAGTGAAATAACTTGCTAAAATCAAAACAGCTAGGAAATGGAAGAGCTGGGACTTAACTTCACTTTGTAGCTAGCTCCACATGGCATGTACTGCTCTTAGCAGCTAGTTGCTTCTCATAAGCTGTTGATCCAGTTGTGTCACCAGGACGTTTGAAAGTACAAGGTGAAACTGTTTTGAGGGGTATGTGTTTATTTCGCTACAGAAAAGTAGCTTTTCCACAGTGGTCTCATCCCTTGACCTCACCAGACCCTTCCAGGCTGGATTGTGCAAGAGCACAATAAAGCCAGCCGAGCTCTGCTTTGGGCTACACAAGAAAAACAGATACTTGTCAATCCATGAAGCGGCAGCTCCTGATGCAGCTCTGAAGCTTGATGACAGAGTTGGGAAGAGAAGAGTCCTAGCGCCCATTGCATTTGTCTGTTCATTTGTTTTAGCCACTGTGGAAGGCACTGAGGATGCTGGGTGCTGCCACCCTCTTCTTGCTGTGTAGATGTGGACAGGATGCTGCTCATACCCTATGTCCTAAAGGCTCTCTCAAGTCTACACTGAGGTCTGTCACTGTGACAAATTTCCCAGACTGCCTCACAGAGAAGAAACAAACAACCAAAAAGAAGGCAGAGAGTAAAAAAGCTGAGCAGAAAGTGTTCTCTTTATATAAAATATATGAACAAATATAACATCTATACATAAATATTATCTTTATATAGAATACAAATAAATGAACACGTAGATGTTGGTTTCAGGTATCCATGTTCAACCAAGTTCTCAAAATGTTAAATAGAAAATTTCAGAAATAAACAGTTCATAAATTTTAAATTGTTCTGAGTAGCACAATGTAATCTCATGCAGCCTTGCTTCATCCCACCCGACTTGAACCATCACGTTGTTCAGCATAACAAGGCTGCGTGCACTCCCCACCCCTAACTCACTTAGTAGCCTTCTAGGTTATTGGCTGTCATGACAGCACCTGCTCAAGTAACCCTTCTTTTATTTTCTAATGGCCTCAGAACACAAGAATAGTGATACTGGCAACTTGGATATACCAAAGAGAAGCGGTAAACTGTTAAGTGCTCCTTTAAGTGAAAATGTAAAAGTTCTCTGCTCAATAAGAAAAATAAATCATGTGCTGAGGTTGCTAAGATCAAATGTAAGAATGAATCTTTTGTCCATGAAATTGTAAAGAAGGAAAAAGAAAGTGTTGCTAGTTTTGCTGTTACCCTTCAAACTGCAAAAGTTATGGCCACAGTGCTTGATAAGCGCTTAGTTAAGATGTAAAAGGCACTAAATTTCTGGATGGAAGATGAACAGAAAATGGATTCCTATTCATGGCAAGTTGTTATGCCAGAGAGCATTGAGCCTATCAGAAAATTTCAGCTAGGGATCCTCCTAAAATGAGCCACTTACTACAAGAAGGAATGATTGCACAGATTCAGGAATAGATTTAGACTGAAGACATAAAAATTACTGGCAAGGCTGTGTCTGCTAATGAAGAAGTTGCTGCCATATTTCTGGAAGAGTTGAAGAAGTTGATTAAGGAGAAGGGTATGTATGTGTAGGAGAAACATAGTATATCTAGGCTTTGGGATATCCAGTTTCAGATGTGTGTGTGTGGGTGTGCACATGTGCACAGATGCGTGCATGTGATCATACTGACATCCAGTTCAAGTTGTCAAATTGCCATTGCAGATTTCTGACTGGACTTCTAACAGAAAGAAAACCTACTGGCACAAAATACTAAGCTGTTGAGCCATTGTTGTTGAAAATGTATTGTTCAGTCCTTTGCTAACTTATTGATGCAGCAGCAGAGGTAGAATCAGATTCAGTTATTCAGTGAAAGAATAAATTGGAATATTTTGGTGCATTTCTTTTTGTAAAAAGCCATTTGAAAACCTATGTATTGAAATGACAGCGTCTTAAATAGAGGTCTCTTTTTCTAAACAAAAGATATGCAAATTTCAATTCAAGATTTATATTATGATAAAAACTGAAATACAAAAGAGTCATTATCTTGCGAAATGTAAAAGTACATTGCTTCATGAGTCTATAATGATATAATAGGATGTTGATGTAGTAAAAGGTGTCAGAAGGGAGACAATGACCTTAAAATTGTAAGTCAGAAACATTAGAATTGAACAGTAAGTATCTATCCACCTGACTACCCATCTATCTATTGAATATTGCATATTTTGAAAGTTTTAGATGAGAAATAGTATATTTTTATTGTCTAATATTGTAGCCATAATAAGGGAGTCGAGAGTGGGGAATATATGAAATGTTTTTCACATAATCATTCCAACTCTGAGATTGGATAAAGATTTGCCTTGAATTTTAGATCAATAGGCCTATTTCTCATGAAAATCAGCAGTGTGTTATAAAGCTTGAAGAGCATCCCTGCTCTAGCTTCAGGGCCAGTGCCTTAAGAGCAAATATCAGAAACTCCGATACTCCCTGAGTAAGAAAGACTGTGGTTAGTTTGCAGAGGCTCTCAATTTTCAAGGTGATGAGAGCAAGTTTCAGTTGATCATAGTGTGTCACTGAAAGAGGATGGGCCAACTTAAAGAGATAGCATGAGAACACAATGGATTTATTCTATCTGATCCCCGAGAAACTGCAGATGACTGATATTTAGATTTGAGATTATTCTACTGGCTTATTCTTTAAAAAATGAGGAGTGTGTGTGTGTGTGTGTGTGTGTGTGTGTGTTTCCAATGGAGACACAGTTTAAGTAATCAAGTGATCAACCACATGTGAAGCAGATGTATAGGCCTGTTCCACTACCAAACAGAGCAGAAGGCCTGCTTTAGCTTCATTTGGCAGGAATTTATACACTTGCTTCACTATTTGATCGTAACTTAAACAAAGGACGTTGGTCTCAGCCACCACTGATTTCAGGGCAACAGCTCTGCCTTATTTCTGAGAGGCAGCGGAATTGTGACACTTTGAAAATCAGATGGTTGCACAGTATGGAAGGTTTCTTAAATGTTTATTTATTGTTTTGGTGAGCCAAACACTCGTTTTCTCGTTTCTGAGTGTGCAACTGATTGCATTGAAAGTTGTAGGCAGAAGTACCTCACTTTTATACAAATGTCAGAACCTGGGCAGCAATTCCCAGAAGTTCAGAATAAACCCAAACAAGCCAGGGACTCTAAATGAGGCCTAAGAAAATAATCTCAGACCAAACTCCCCATCATTTTCCAGTTCAGCAAGTTGCTGAGGGTCTTCTCCCAGGGCGAGCTCATGGTTTATGATTTTTGTGTCGGCGTGTTGCTCCTTCCTATTTCATCTTCACTTAATGTCATTAGTCTTCCTTCACAGAAACCTGAGCTTTCATTTTCTAATCTATCTAGATGATACGCTGACAGCATTTTCCCTGATCGAGACTTTACCATTTATGCCTCTGCCCCTGTTAGTCATTTTCAGAAATGAGATTTATAGCATAAAAGATTAAATCAATTCTGACTTCCTTCAAATTTCTAGGTTTTCTGGGATTCTTGACGAACACAGAAACCATGGCCCCTCTGAGATGCTTTACTAAAAAGATCTTTCTTACCTTTGTTAGTTAGCCTTTCAGAGCTGGTCTCCTCTCTGTGGATCAGAGCAAGTCAACTTCTCTATGTTTTGCTTGGCAACCACACCACGGAGGCTGAGTGACTTGAGATACTTTTTATTGGAAATAGATTAGTCAGCTATCAGTTCTCTTCTTCATTCTCCATCTTTTCTCCTCTCTCTTCTTCCTAGTCCTAAAATGAGGACCCTTAGGAAACATGTCAGCCCATTTCAATTAAGTGCTAATCCTTTAAGTTTCTCATCATGAGGTAAATTATGACATTTTTAATAATAGCCAAGTTTCAAAGAAAGATATTGCACCAGTCCAAACTAAATCACTGCTTATTTTCTTCCTTTCTACTTTCTCTAATCTTCAACTGACTTGAAATCCTCTTAATACTAAGTATCAGGTCTTGTGCAAGGCAAGGAACTTTCCTTCTCTTCCTTTCTTCCTTCCCTCAGTCCTTTTTTTCTCCCCCCCCCCAAATTCACTTTCATTATATGCTTCATTGAATAGATTTTTCATATCCTTCCTTAGTCACTTTGGATTTTGCCCTCTGATACTCACGGTGAGTAAATATAATAACAAGAATAGCATTTCCTGACTTTTATTATTATCATTATTATTATTATTATTATTATTATTATTTTACTATTATTATTTTGCCCTTCCATAAACCCTGCCTATCCCATGAGGTGTACTCTCTCAGCAAAAAGACAGAGATGACGATGTTGACATATTCTTGGTCATGTGTCTAGGTGACCAGATCAGTGCCTTTAAGTTACGAGAACCATTTATCTAGCTAAATCATCTGCTCTATATCATTTCATTTTCTGCCTGATGCCATTTATAACTTACCTGGAGCATAACCCTTCTAGTTTCATTTCCTTTGTCAGGCCCTGTGTTCATCCCCTTGGTCTAGGTCTAGGTAGACTGTTTGGCTTCCCTGGCTTTACCCTTATTACTACACTAGGGACCCGGTGCACAAAAATTTGTGCACTCGGGAGGTCCATTAGCGCGACCTGTGCCCTCTCGCAGTCTGGACCCCTCTGGGGATGTGCACCTGCTGGTGTGCCTGGTCAGCCTGGGTGAGGGGCTGATGGCTGTTTTCAGGCTGGCCAAGACCCCCAGTAATGTCTCTCACCCCACTGGGGTGTGACAGCATGGGTGAGGGGCTCATGGCTGTTTGCAGACTGCTCACAGTCCCTTCAGGTTTTGGGTCCCTACTGGGGTACCTGGACAGCCTGGGTGAGGGGCTGATGGCTGTTTGCAGGCTCGCCAAGCCCCCAGGGGGGGTCTCTCACCCCACTGGGGTATGCCCAGCATGGGTGAGGGGCTGATGGCTGTTTGCAGGCTCGCCAAGCCCCCCAGGGGGGTCTCACACCCCATTGGGGTGTGCCCAGCATGGGTGAGGGGCTGATGGCTATTTTCAGAATTTCAGGCTGCCCACAGCTCCCATTGACCCAATGTCCCAGCAAGGCTGGCTGGACACAGGTTCTGGGGTTTGTTTACCTTCTATAATTGATACACTGTTTCTTTAAGCTGGGGCCTAGTAACAAAACCTCCTCTCTGCTTCAGCTCTGGCTTCTATAATGAAACAATGTTTAATTAGATGTCAGGCCAGGCCTGCTGTTTGCTTCAGCTCCTAGGATTGAGACATTTGTTGCAAATATGATCTTCCCTGGAGCGGAGAGACGCCCAGGCGGCCGGCAAACAGTTTCACTCCTGCTGCAACGGACACTGCCTGTTTACTCTGCTCCGTGAGTGCCGGCCTCCATATTGGCTAGGTTAATTTACATACAGTCACTCTGATTGGCTGGTGGCGTGGCTTGGGTGTCCCGAAGAAACAGTTAATTTTAATATTATGCTTTTATTAGTTAGAATAGGTGCCAAGTCCCAGGCTGCATCCTTTAAATCCATTGGAATCAAACTACTATAGATGTAATTAACCTGTACCTCCAGAATCTTTTCCCAGCATCATCCTAGGTGGCTATGATAGGACTTGCCACAGTTCCCAGGCTGAAGGGGGTAAAGTGGGACTTGTGTCAAACATTTTTGCCTCAATTCAAAATGTCCTTTTTTTTTTCACCAGTGTCATCTCTCTATTTTATAGTGAGGATTAAGTATTTGTATGTACAACATTTGTATCTTATATACAGTAATATTTAAATGTTCAGGATGATGGCAATGACTTCCTGTTGTACTGCTTCTTCATGGTGATTACTTGGAGGTGGTAGAATCTGTCTATAATTCTTTGGACTGAGATAGTATGGTGACCTGCGCACTTTCAGTTCTCACATTACTATTTCCTCTGCTAATATTCCAGCACTGGGAAAGAGCCAGGTTTACCCATACTGGAAAGGGGAATTGCAGGCAAGTCTTTAAGGTATAACAGATTAAAAAGGGACACCAGAAATAATAGCCAGGGCACCTTACTCCTTTGTTAGTTATAATAAGGGATTTAGTAAGCTGGAGAAAAATAACAAATATCACTAAAGCATAGTTTTAGGGATTCCATGAGTCACATTGTGTAGGGTGTTCACTATCATCAATACTCATGATAAGCATCTGTTGAATACACAGGACACTATGATTCACAGAAGATGCAAAATGTTATAAAATACAGTTCTTTCTTTTCAGAGACTTATGATGAGTCTAAGAGCGACCACCATAGATGTAAGTGGTAGAAACTACCATGTGACAATTGTTTGGACAATAGCCCTGCGAGTGTTCCAAAGAGAGTATAATGACTGAGACAAAGTAGAACCTTATGCAGGCACACGGCTGACTTCAGGGTGTGTGACCTGTGCAGTCTCATGGGACCTAATACTTGGTTTAATTCTCTGCTTGAAATTCTTAATAATTTAATCTTGAATTTGTGTTTTGTCAGTGAAGTCCTAAGTGACAATGGAGCGTACACATGAGCAGAGGACATATGTGCAACATGGGTGCCCATCTTCTTTTTTACCACCCCAATTTCTCATAGAACTCACAAAGCCACATGAGCACAGAATTCTAGTGGACACACAGTGTGTGGGAGTGAAGGGAGACTCAAAGCAAGCACAGGTAAGAGTGCTGTGTCTGTGTTTATAAGCAAAGGAGAGGGGCTGCTGATATCAGTTACAGGCCAGATTTTCCATTCCTCCAGAGTTTTCCTCAAACATAGAACACAGAAAGAAGACATCTTGTTCTAAGAAATGCAAATAAGGAACCATATCATAGCCTTTCTTACCAGTGTTACTTCCACATATCAGCCAACTACTTACTTTGGAAGTGATGACATTTAAAGAAAAGAAACAATAGGGCAACCCATAGTTCATTTTCCTTTTAGTGACTTCTTAGCCATCGATAAACTGAACGTAGCAAGTTGGTAGTACACGTAGGTATAAAGAAGTGTAACAAAACCAGCTGAGTTAGTTTCATGTAGCATTTTCAGTATTTTGATAACAAAATACATAGGCATGCACAAACTGCAAAATAAAAATTGCACAATTTCAATAATTATGTGTATAATTTAAATACTTTTACATTTGAATTAAAAACTGGAATTATGCAATAAAGATTAATAGTCAAATTTATGCTGAGAATTAAAAAATGTAATTTTCATTAACTTAGAGTGACATTAAATAGCCAATAAAAATCATCATGTCAATTCAAGAAGGAAAAAATTTATAACAATATGTTCAATAGCATTTGTTTTCTGTTTTTTAAACAAGGGTTTTCAGTTTATTCTGTTGTTGTTGTTAATCTTCACCTGAGGATATTCTTTCCATTGTTTTTTTGAGAGAGAGAAAGGGAGGAAAAATAGTGGAAAAGAGAGGAAGAGAGAGAGAGAGAGATTGATTCGTTGCTTCCTACATGTGTCCTGACAGGGGCTGGGGATCGAACCAGGGTGTGTGTCCTTGACTGGAAACTGAACTGAGACCCTAGGGTGAGTGGGCCAACACTCTAACCACTGAGACCATCAGCCAGGGGCACATTTTTATTTTTTACTGGGTATCACAGATTATGTAGTACCTACATGAGAGTCCTTAGAGAAGATGAAATCCAGAAATGAAAAGAACCTCTATTGGAAGCGCTACGTGTGTGTCTTGAAATTGATTTCCCTGATTTGGCCCATGAGTACCAACATGAAAGTGTGGACACCACCATCATGTGTTGTATTCATTCTAAGCTTAAAAAGTTAAACCTACCCCAAACGTTTCATAATTTCTCACTTTCTTTTCTTTTGGGAGCTCTATGCTTTTTAAAATATTTTATATCTTGAACTCTTAAATTCTTATCTGACTTGGGATGAGATCTAGGGCCAGGGAAATTTATTTTTCTCCTGAATCATATTTAAACTTCTGCTTTTTATTTGTAAGCTCCTTGTAAATGCTTCTTTCAATTTCCATCCATTTCTAGTCCCTTGCAGTTCACACCCTTGAACACTGCCTATGTCTTATTACACTTCGTCAGATTCTCAGTTCCAACCTAGGAACCATCACAATATCTCCTTTGTGGAACTTGCCTCTGCCACCTCTTAAGTTATACATACCACCCTTTCTACCTGGAATAATATTATACAATCAACTGATTATTCCTATATCTTCCCTTCTCCCAATATGAAAAATGGAGATTTCTCAGTCTCACTGTACTTCACTTTGAGTACAGCTCCATCAAAAGAGAGGTAGGAGGACTTTATAATTTTAAAACACTACACAAGTATAGAGCATAATTATTAAAGTCATTTTAATTATATTAATAACAATTAACACTTGCTTAGGTATTCTAAACCCTTACATGTATTAATTACCTTATATTCTCCCAACAACACTGAGAGGGTAACTTGTTAAGTAGTTAATAAGTGGTGGAAGTGGGGCTTTGAGCAATTCTTCTTTTACAAGTATACCTTCCTGAGAAGACATGCAGAAAAGTCTCATAAAATCATGCATTAATATGCACTAGTACTGATCAATTAGTATGCATTCTCAAAGACTTGACTTCCTTATACCAAAGAGGAAGGGGCAAGCTGAACCTCCCCAATTTTTATATCGAAAGTTGCCTGCCAGAAAAATCCACCCGCTTTTTTCCTTTATGGTTTTGCCTGTTCTGTTTTTTTTGTTTTTGTTTTTGTTTTTTTAATTTTGGAAAACAGATCTTCTCTGGGAAGTCAGATTTTTCTTTGATTTTCCACCCGAGACCGGAGTGTAGAGAACATGCATGCCTGTGCTCTCTCCCACAGATGCTTACTCAAGCTGTGTGACCACCAGCCTACAAGACTGCACTGCAATTCACTTGGAACTTCCTACAGGACCACCCAGAAGCTGCAGCTGGTGCTGTGTATGTGGGCGCCTGTTTACATGAGAATGTTAGCTGAAGGAAGTGGACAGTACCTGCTTTCTACTGTCAGATACTTGATTCTTGTGGCAAGATATGATGTGAACTCTAGAAATATTCCTAAGTTTTAGTCTTTAGTAATCTTCCAAACATGAAGGTGTTTCCTTGCCAGAATTGGGGCAGAAGGGGGCTTCTCCTAGGGTGCTGGCAGCTGCTGCTGGTCCAGAAAAGCCAGCTGTAGGTCTGGGAATGCGAATCGGATGGAGTCCAAATGTGCTGATTCTCAGATAGACCACATTGAAACAGACTTTTTTTTTTTTTTTTTTTTTTTTTTTTTTTTTTTTTTTTTTTTTTTTTTTTTTTTTTTTTTTTTTTTTTTTTTTTTTTTTTTTTTTTTTTTTTATACAAAGACCTTCCGTTTCATCATATCCTATGCTCTATCTCTGGCTTCTCAGAGAGGAACAACACTGAACTTATAAGGGGAAAATCGTGTTCTTAAAACCTTTCCTTTGCTGTATCTATTATGAATAGCCAAGTTCATGCCTAGCCACCTCAGAAAGGCATTTGGCAATAGTCTCAAAAAGAGAACCTTTCTGCTTAGTTGAGTAACAGTGCCCCATAAAGTTGACTTGTGAAGTGAAAGGTGCATGTGGAAGCAAGAAAGCATTTTATAGAGCAGCTTGCAATGCCTTTGTAACACACTTTAGGTAACAGATTTTTTAGTTGAGCATGTGATGTCTATGTTTTTGTAAATCAAATCCTCCTTTACAATGTCGTTTTGAAACTCTTTAGAGGGATCACGATTTAAAGAATTTCTAATATCTTCCACAGTAAATTCAGATTTTATAAGATCAAGTTGCTTTGAATGGAAGGAGATCTGTGTTAACAGCTTTGCCCCCTCGCCTCTGCTCTTAAATGGACCACTCCACACCCTCTGGAGTTCATGCTGCAAATGGGTGCTGAGAAGGAGCAAAGAGAAGACAATCCTAGAGATAAACACGGAGCTGAGGCTCTTCCTCCCTTGTTAGGCGGAGAGCGCATGTTTTTGAGGCTGAGTCTTCAGGGGGGAAGTACACTAAAGTCTGTTGAATTGGTGCTATGTACCAGGCATTTAATCGCACAACAGCCCCAAGAGGAAAGAGGGAAATGAGATAACACTTAATGAGCACCCATTATCCAATGGGCACCAAGCTAGTAGCTTTACAATGTATTGTTTCATTTAGTCTTTATAATGAGGGTTGCCATAGTTGGCAAATTAAAATCTAGTTAGCTCTAGTTAAATCTGAATTTCAGATAAGCAACAGACATTTTTCAGTATAAGGATGTCCCATACAACATTTGGTATATACTTACAAATATTATTGTTTATCTAAAATTCATATTTAAAGGAATGTCCTGTGTTTTTTCTGACAATCTTATTTGTAATAACCCTATGAAGTAGGAATTATTATTATTATTATTCCCACTTTATAATTGAGGAAATTAAGACTCAGTGATATTAAGAAATTTTCCCAAGGTAATATATAATGTCAGAGTTAGGATAACAATCTGGTTTTGTTTGATCCTAAATCCTATATTACCAGCAATTTTACCATAAGTTACCTCATCCTAGTTAATCAATAGAGTGTCTTATTCAGTTAAATGAGATTCCTCAAGAGACAAAACTTTAATTTTAAACACTGGATATTTATTAAAGATATACCTGGTCCCAGACCCTGTGTGAGGGCTGAAGAGAAGAAAGGATACATGGCCAAGATAACTGGTGCTGAGTGAGGAAAATTGATGTTGTCTCCAAAGACGAAGAGTCCTCCTTGTCAAAGCTCATCATCTGTCTCCTTGTGGCGTCCCCAGTTCCTTGAGTCCATGGTTTCAGCTTACACAGTAACTTTCCGAGTTTTGGTAGTGGTTCAGCTGTCACAGCCCTTTCCTCACTGGTGACCAAGGTGACCTTGGCAACTCTGTCCAGTGAGGAGGCTGCCTCTTATCTCTCTCATCACTTTATTTGAATCCTGCCCATAGTTGTCAACATGGGTGAAGAAGATGATCAAGAAAGAATGAAAAAAAAAGAAGGGCAAGATCCAAGAAAGCAAGTATTGTAAGCTTACAGAAGTTAAATCACCATAACATGATGTTTCGGTACTTCCTTGGCGTCAAGCATTATGTCAGAGGTCTTTAAAGCAATAGTCCTAAACATCTCAGGAAAAGAATAAGGTGGAAATTACCATCTCTATATTACAGATGAAAACACTGAAGTTCAAAGATGATAAAGGACATGCTAAAGCTCACATAGTTACTAGGAAGGTCTTTCTCCTCCGAACTCCTGTTTTCTGTATAGCATTAAGTTCCCTCCTTAAAGCAAAGGCAATTGAACCTTCTTACCTCCAGATAGTCAGGGAAACTCACCTCTAAACATCAAGCAGAAGGAGGTGAGGTTTAGAGTCTTAGTGGAAAGAAGCAGGGCTGAATCTAATGCTATTCTCTCATCTCTAAACTGAAGCTGCGGCACACGTGCCTATTTTTGTAGCTAACATAAAAAAATAGAAGTCAGCACTGTGCAAATGCATATATAATAGTATAACTTAGAGTGTGTTTCCTTTCTCCTATATCATTTTACAAAATAGAAAATATTTGGGGAGAGAAACTTAGAAATGGACACACACACAAAAGCTTCCATTTTTATAGTAAGCTCCTTTTTAAAGTTGAAGTTCTGTTTTTGATAAGAAAAAGCTTTTAAGAATGCTTTTTCTAGAGCATTGTGTATCTGTATTTATTGTCAATTTCTTCCTTCATTTTGCTTCTCCTATGCTACAATGCTAAGTTTCCCTTTATGTTTTCCCAGTGGTTAACATTCTGCTTCTGAAAATTATCCATTACAATTTTATCAATTTTTGTATTTTGGTGAGACAGTATGAGGAAATGCCATGGTGAAATTAGATTTTTCTTTGACATCAGGCGCCCAGTCAGCAATCCAATCCCATGTGTTTCTATTGAGACATTAGGGTTTGATATAATTTTGGGCAGAAAACATTTTAAAAATGAAACAATTGAATTTTCTAGATGGTCGCAGGGACCACTTAGCTTAAGAGAATACACTTCCAAATCAAAAGCCTTTCAATCATTTTAAATATTATTTGGATGATATTTGCTCTGTGTGTAGTAGCAGTTTGAATTTGTATTGAATGTTTGACCCACTCGCGCACACATAGATGATGTATGAAATTATTATTTCATATTTTTTCTAGTGTTTGCATTGCAAGTGACATCTGGCTGACAGGAACTTGGAGAAATGGGATATGAAGTGAATGCTGCAGTTACAACAGGCATCGTATTTATCAAAAGGTTTCAGGTTGGTCTGCCTTTGTTTAACATGGGAGACTTGGAGCAGTGACTGGAGAACACTCTTTTGTGTCGCATGCATTTTTTAACTGAGTTGTTTAGTGAAAGAGTAGTCAAAGAATAAACACTAATTGCATTATTTGTTCTGCTTATGAAACTAAATATTATACATCCTAATTTCAAGAAAATGTACAAATTAGATGACATAATTTCCATACATTTTGCCTGTATTCAGAGAGTTAACAGATTTTATGTTAGAAAAGCATGAATATTAAGCACTATCCATCATTACTCAGGAAAAGCAATGTGGGGGAGAAAATAACTCAACTGAATTTTTAGCTTTATTTTCTAACTTGTGAATGTGCAAAAGTAAGTAAGATATGCAAAACAAGTATTACAGTGTTTGCAAGCTTTGGCTCTGTTGAAATACACACATACAAATATACACACTCTCCTACTATCCCTTTCATGGAGGTCATAGTAAAAATTATAAATTTAGTCACGAAAAATATCATTCATTTAGCAAATATTTATGAACCTACTATGAACTGTGGACTTGCCAGGTGCTGGAGATAGGCCAAAGTACCAGACAATCCCTGCTCTTAATAAACTCACAGTCAGGTAACAGGAAATGTCAAAATGAAACAACTCAGTACAATATAAGGTTACAGACACCATGATGACATTATGGGATCATTGATTAAGCAGAGGCAAAACAGTGATTGTGGTCCATCTATCAAAAACAGGTTGGGAAACAGAAAAGGTACTATAGAGGTCATTGTAAAAGGCTCCAATATGTGAAAGCAAGACATGCTTTTTACATAAAACTTGAATATTTCAGGAAAATAAAATATGGCAAAAAGCACTCTTATTATTATCATTTGAAGATGAGTACTACCAACCTGCTTCTAACATTTATTTCCTGTTGTTTTATCATAACTATTTTTTTTTTTAGATTTGAAAGCATTGTGATAGTACTGTAAGTATATGGCTTATATTAAAAAAGAATGTTGCTTTAAAAAATATATCATTGTTGAATGCATTTTCATATCATTCTTCCTATAGTTATTAATGACCATATAATTGTCCAATTGATATTTAATGCTAAATTAATTTAATGAAATTAGCCATTACACTATTAGGATACTTGCTTTATTTTTCACTTCCTTCAAACAATAATAAGTTGATGACTTCTAAGAAAAACTAATTCTGGAGAAGAGAGATAAATCTCCAATGGTGGAATTCCTGTAAGAGAGTAAGACATGAAAAAGGTAAGTAACATTTATTCAACATCTGTTACTGTGCTCTGTAATTTACTTCTACTAGTATCTTGTTTATTGCCACAGGAGTAAAATCTAAGCTTGTTATAATAGAATGGATTGTGGATTAACCTGGACTTGAGTTCAAATTTTATGCCCAGCTCTATCCAGCTGTGTGATTTCCAGAGGACTAGTTCATCTCTCTGACCCTTAGCTTCCTCATTCAAGAACTGGGGCAGTATTATCATTCACTCATTTAACCATAGCTTAGTAAGCTCATTGTATGTATATGGTACCTTGGTACACATTGCAGACATACAAGGAGTGCAACATGTCTCTTGTCCTTGAGAGCTTACAGCCTCATGGCAGTCCGTCATGGAAATGGGCCTGGCAGGTCCCAGGGGAACACAGATGGCAAAGGAATTCATTCTTTCTGGTGGACTAACATTTGGTCTAGCTCCTAAATAATGAGAGGCAGGTTTTAACTTGCTCTCCTTCCACAACAGTGTTCACCTTCTGCTAATTAAGCAATCACATGTCCGGTATTATGAATATTTGCTCTCATCCCTGCCCTGCGGAAGCTTACCAGCTCCTCCCAGGCCTAATGCCTAGAAGAACATGGCTTTTATTTTATACACTAGCACACTAACTTACTTACGAAGTAATTGTGTCGATCCAGAGAGGATTGGCTTCTGCCAGAGTCCTTCCTTCTAAGAGACGTGTCTAACCTTGTAAACAAAATGTCCTGTTGACCCATCCAGGACCACCGATACTGTATTTTACTGTATGTTTAAAGCCTTATTAATATGAACAAAACCGTTACCAAAATGTCTGGGTTCTACGAAATGACAATAGTACTAAACAATGTACAGGCATCCTCTCTAATCAGATTTGGATCCACACATATTAAGTCCCTCCCTGTTAAAAAATTTCCAAATCTAAAATTAAAGTTGGAATACTCAGACCTAATGGCAAGTTTTCAAACATTCATAATTTAGCAATTTAGAAAGCTTCAGACCCTATTAAAACTCTCATTTGAGCCAAAAGGATAATTTAGCAAATTTCCATCTTCCTTCTCCTCCCAAAATTTTACCCAAAAGTGTATATTTTATGAAGATTTGCCCATAATGGAAAAATAAATATATTTTCAAATTTCACCAATGAACTCCAATTTTAAAATAAAAGTCTATGACTCCCATCTTCTGTTATATCAGTTAGCTAGTGCCATAAAACTATAGCATAACAATCCGCTCCACATTTTGATGACTTAAAACAATTATTTCTTTAGCTTTTGTGGGTTGAGTTAACTGAGATTTGGCTGGCCTAGCCTATAGGTGGCTCTGTTCCGTGTGTCATTTGTCCCCTTCTCAGGACCTGTGGTTTAGTTTAGGCATTGTCCTTCTCATGATAATGGTGAGTCACAAAAGACTGGGTCCAATTGCTTTTCAAAACTCACTCTGCTTGTATCACATCTGCTAGCATCCTATTAGCCAAGCAAGTCACTTAACCAGGCCCAGAGTCAAGGCTTGGGAGAGCACTGTAAAGTCACATGTCAATCAGCAAAGATACAGGAAAAAATGGAGCCACTAACCCAGTCTATCTGGAATGACTATAGTACTTTTCTACAAGGAAAAATGGAATTTAAATTCAATAGGTTTTCATTTTTTTACATTATCATTTATTTAAGCCTTTGATATTCCAAAACATGGACTTACTGTCTCATTACCTATCTGCAGTCCTACAAAATGCCTTCGAACATTTCTGATATGCAGGTAAAGAAACTGGGGCTTGGAGATGTTGAGTCACTCTTAAGCTTTAATGGTTGGTCAGCGACAAAGTCTGGAATTAAATCCTGTCTGGACTCTGGGTTTTGTTTCTGTTCTTTTGATTGTATAATACTGCCTCTATGCAAAATTGCAACTGCACAATTTAAGAAAAGGAACAAATGTTACAACTCAGGTAGTCTACTTGTTTCTTAGATGAAACAACTGAGTCCCAGAGAAATAATTTTCCATATTTTTATCTTACTAATTAATAGAAAATCCAGGGACCAGAACTTGAGTCTCTTTGATTCTTCACTTTCTTTGTTATGTCATTGGAAACGTGTGCTCTTTTCATTGTACACAAATTTACTGAAAGTCTTTTGTGTGCGAGGCACTATGTTGATTCGATCTTCTGTTACTAAAAATATATCCTGATACAGAATTAAAGAGAAATAGGTCATTTGAGTACCTATTATGTGACATAATGGACATCCATATTTTATGAAAAATTATCAAAATGTAACATTCTGAACTCTTCCATTTCTTATAACCGAAGTATAAGACAGCTTTTCTCTTTGGCACTAACCCATACTGCATAGATGCCAGGTTGGTCTGAGCGGCTACAGGAGCTGTACATGCAGCCCAGTACTCACCACCAATGGTGAAGGTGGGCATCTGGCTGAACTTTGGCAGCTGTGTAACAACACTGAAGCCGTATAGCTGCCAGGCCCCAACTTAATTAAAGCTGACCTTAAGATGGATTTTGCAAACCACTCAAATAGATCTCTCCTTTTGAAAACTTTTCAGAGTAAAAAGAGAAAACAATAAAATGCCTCCAATTTGCAGTCCCTCCCTCTGAGATCTGCTACATGCAGCCCCATGCTTTCCCAACCATTGAGTCATTATCCCCAGTGGGTCCTTCAAGCCTAAGACTGATGGAGAACAAACAAAATAAGGCTTAGAGTCACTTGGAAGGGATCAGAACCACCTTCCTATGTTGCCAGGTGCATTGTGTTAGCAATGGGAGGAAAGTTGGAGGCAAATCTGCCTGGATATGGGAGGTATTCAAGCCAGTCATGTGACATTGCCCTCTCAAAAGAGAAAGTGTCACTTACAACTAGGCTAAGGCCTGGTCCATAGTAGGTGCTCAATAAATATATGTTGAATAAATGATGATTGCATAAAGGATGATTTCTTTAGTGTTATTTCTTGTCTAGTGGTGTTTGCCTTCCTGGATTTGAGGGAAAGTCTGTTTGCTCAGGGTGCTAATATTACATAGATGGTAATGGTTTAGACTCTGTATTCAATCATTTAACCAATAGGGATGAGCGTTTACTATGTTCCAGGCACTGAAAATATGACAACAAAGCTGCATGTGATTTATATTCTTGTGGAGCTTGCAATCTAATGAGATAACGCAGATATGAGTATTGAATCCTGACTCTGCCACTTGGTGGTTCTTTCTGGATATGTTATTTACATCTTTGTGCCTCAGTTTCCTCCTATATTAAAAACATATAATAATGCTACCTCATTACATTAATGTATGTTAAGCATTTGGAACATTGTCTGACATTTATAAAGCATTATGTAAATGTTTGTGCCTAACTTGCCTATTGCTGAGAGGATTAAATGTAAAAATCCACATAAAGAACTGGCACATATTAAGAACTTCATAAATGGTAGATATTATTATTACCCATATTGAGTAGCTTTAAACATTATAACAATATAAAGTTGATGTGGAAGAGGTGGGAAATGGGAGTGAGTGGGTTGGAGGGAGAGTAAAACTGGGTCTCATGCAACTAAAAAATTTGTTTTCTGATTCTCAGGCAGAATCTGAGCATTGTACACACACACACACACACACACACACACACACTTTATAGCACTTTTAAGGGCACATTTAAGAGGAGGGGTGCCTGTGTCCCTAAATCAAATTTTCCTGAAAGTTGAAATATATTATCCAGGATTGCTCTCATCTTAATGAGAGCGAATGCCACAGTTGCTCTGTTTGGCCTGGCTACAATGAAGCTGGAGGGATTGCCCCAAAGACCAGGAGGAAATGCCATGCCAGCCGGGGTATCTCCAGGGGACAGGAGGAGGAGGAGCTCATTTTCGGCTCTTGAAGGACCCTTTGCCGTCCGCAGAGCCCGTCCACATCCGTAGATTGATATATTTTCCTTCACACTCATGCTTCTTTCCCATAATCAAGTGTTTCTTATTCTGTATTGCCCTGTCCCTTGGATCCAATGAAACCATTAGAGATCTGTCATTAATCATTCTTCATTTTATTCCCTTCCTTCTTTCCCACTGGACTTCTACTAGGGCCTCTCCTCCTGCACATAATCACTCCAACCTGCTATTTTTCCTTCTCTGTGGGTTTCTCCCTCCATTTGAATAGCTCACTTATAAACAACATCATTGAGACTCAAGATAAGTAGATGTACAAGTGTCTCAGCACTTGAGGCTTCCCATCTGGGCAAATCCTCATCGTCCACTGAAGCATGTCTATGACTCAAGTTTCTAAGCCCTCTTCAGCAGCGGATGAACGTATGTTACCTCCCAACGCACACCAGCGAATGTGGCACCCACTGGAGCACAGGCCGGCAGCCTCCAAATAGCCCTCAGTCAGCCACTCACCCAGCATACACCTGTGCTGGCAAAGCAGGAGAGTGGTGATTGTGATGGGAGGAGGAGCAGAAGAGACAGTAAGTACATTAGAACATGCATCTTAAGGGCTGCCACATAAAAGAGTGAGAGTAACAGTAAGCCACTAATAAGAAAAAGTTGTTAAAGCAAGATTCCAAAGAGTGCTCTCTGTTTTCACAAGAAACAGGAGAAAAGGTGGCCTTATATTGCAGTAGGAAGAGCTGTGCTAAACAGAGGAAAGAACCACTTGACGGTGGAGATGAATAGTCTCAGAAACATGCAATCATGTAAGTTCTGGAAGCCACAGTATATAACAAAAAATAATAATTTATTTTGAGTGATTTAGAAAGAGCTTTTCCTAGAGATGAGGTTAGCAGTGGGGTGGTTGGACGACACAAACACACATAATCTTAGGACTGGAAGGGGCATTAAGGGTTCAGGCCTTCTTTCTCACAGAAGAGATTCAAACATTTGCCCAAAGTTACAAGACAAGTTAGTGTTTGATGCCACAGGCTTTCTAACTGCAAGAGCAGTGCTCTCTTCAGAGCCGCAATTTAATTCAGAGATGGTGTCCCACTTTGATTTTCCTTTTCTTTTTAGAAAGAGGAGAAGAAGGAGAAAGACGAAAACAAGCAAAAGTGATAGGTACTCGGTTTGCCACGTGGATGCTGATAAACCCAGGATGTTGTAAAGGCTAATCCTCCTTTCCAGAGGAGAATGGGTAGTTAACAGTAACAGGTGAGCATTAACCCCTGAGCTGAGTACTAAGCCAGAGCCTGTGAAGACCTGCCGTTGTCTCTTCATTTTGTTGTTTAAAGGCCTGTGTTCCACAGGCAGAGAGAGAGCTGTGCTGAACAGCGACACTTACCATTTGCTTCTTCAAACACATTCTGTGGGAGGGCGTGGGATTTCACAGCAGTGAGAGCAAAACTATTCACAGCAGTACCATATGCTCCCCGCCATCAGGAGTGGCGGTACTGGTCACTGGACTTGGCAGGCTAATCAACTGAATGGAAATTCTGTAGACCACAGTAGGAGTTTTCTTTTTGTGGGTTTTGGACGGTAAAATACTCAATCTGTTTCACAAGCAGAAATCAGAGTGAAAAATAATTTTACACAAATCACAAATATGGCACACACCTGCATGCATGTGTGTGTGTGTGTGAGAGAGAGAGAGAGAGAGAGAGAGAGAGAGAGAGAGAGAGAGAGAGAGAAAGAGAGAGAGAGAGATCTTTCTAAAAAAGGCAAGGGGAAACAAAAGCACAGCATTTATCTTGCATTATCCTATAGAGGATAGGAGGCCCAACACTGAATGCAAGAGGAGAAAAGACTTAGAAAGTAAAAAGTAGAGAATGATTATTTTTAGTATAAATTCCATGTTTTCAGTTTTCTTCTCTAAGAAAAAAGTAAAATTGAGAAGAATGTCCCAAATGCCAAGACCATTTAATAGCAGAATTACAACTGACGATAAATGCAGCACTTTTTAAAGCTTGTCCTTTCTCTGTTATTAACTTTGTTCTTTCAGTTGTGCCAGAGAAAGCACAAGAGATAGAAATTGGCAGAAATATGGGTCTGAAGAACAGAAATTCAACTCAAATGAAAATATCGTGAAAACCTCTATTTAAAAAAAGACTTTTGTTTAATGGCACAACTTTCATCATCAAGAAAAGGTTTATTTGAATGAAAAGTGAAATTTAGGACAGTCTATTATCTAATCATTAGTAATTCTGGGCACGCCTAGACTATTCTCTATTTCCAAAGTGGTTTGCAATCATTAGTTAATCCACTCAGCATGCTTCGTCTAAATTGTGTTATATGCATATAATAGATAAGGACGGTTGTTGGGGAGAGGCAGCAGGACACAGCGGGCTGAGGCCTGTGCTGGTAACTCCGAGGCTGGGAGTTCTCATCCTCACCACCTGGTCTGTCTGCAGGAGGAGCCAGCCCCGTACCACAGGCCTTCAAAACAAGGATTCACCTTGTTTAAAAAATAAGTACAGATGTTATATAAAATATCCTTTCCAATCCCTTTTGGGAGACCTGGAGTTTTAATATTCCATTAAGTCTCTTAGGCATCAGGTAGGCCCAGCTCCCATTTTTTCCCACAGGCAACATTCATCTGAAGAAGCCAGTCTCTCAGTAAACTTCTCCATGGAGGGCAGCACAGTGGGTAATAAGGGTCCAGGTAGATGCCAACCAATGTCCTTTTCAACATGAGGAAATAGTCTGGAGGGTTTGAATGCATTGGAACAAATCTTTTCTTTTTGGCCACCAATAATACGAGTCTATATTGTTATCTGAGGTTTGCCAACTTCAATTTTTCTCCTGATAAGCAAAATGTTGCTTTTAAATGTCTTGTGCACTTTTTCTCAAAGATGAGCCAATGCTTGTGCCCAGCAGAGCTTGTCCACGTCATGCCTAGATGACAACCGCAGAGCTTGCTTTTATTTTCATCTGTTTGCTCCTGCCCTATCCAAACACATTAATATGTGGTTCACATAATGTATTCCATATGTTTAATTAGCCATTACATGAAATGTAGGAAGGTGTGGCTTTCTAAATGCATTCTCCATTTTCTCCCAGTTTCCTGACTTTTAACTCATATTTTCTGGTGTTTTCTTTTGAAGGGGGGTGGGAGGGAGAGGATCATTCATTTGTTTTTAATTCTTTTTATAATAAAGAGTCTGTCCAGACTAAACTTATCTAACTGCTTCAAGTTTTAGATTTTCTTCAGATAATAAGAGTTTTAGTTTGGTCTATTGACAGATTAGACTAATTTTGCCCCATTTTACACAATGTATATAATGCAGTCATACCTCAATAAATGGATATGTTTAATAAAATGTTACTTACATAAACTTGCCTTAAGGAACTCCCTTTTATAATGTTTCTGGATTTTTAAATTGTATTTAAATGTCCACAATGTCCCAATTTCTTCCTAAATAGTTGGTTGGTACGATTTTAATTTACTGAATGATGTCTTATATGTCCTATATCTTTAAAAAAAAAAAACACCACATTTATTTAGTTTTTTATTTTATTTTTTCCCATCACCGTGTTCTGTATCTTGATGAAAAAAAAAAAAGGCCAGCACTAATGGATTACAGTAACAGGGGTCCTGGAATGCCCCCACAGAGCACATGGCCAGCTGTGGGGTGACTCACCGTGGCGTCACTGGGGGAGATTATGAAGCCCAGTGCTGCGATGATGGTGCCAGTTCATGCCTTTTCAGTGAGAAAGCATTCAGGTTCCACAGAGTGTTAATCTGGCCACAAAATGGGAGACGGCTAAGTCTGTTTGGAATGTCTGGCTGCTGGTTGGCAGACGCAGTCCTTTCTTCACCTTGAATCTGCTGGGCTAAGGATGCTTTCATAGTAATTTTCCGATGTCTTCCTTGATCAGTAGACTGCAGCATTTTATCATTTTGTAGATTTTGTTTTCTTCATGGGTTATTACTTCCACTGAACTGCACTTAACATCTATTAGCTTAGGTCTCCAGAAGATCAAAGTCCCTCTGTATCTGATTATTCTGCTCTTTGCAATTTGTGTCTCCCCCACTCTTTCCTCCCTCCCCACCAAACCAGGAGCCTTGCACGATTACAGATTTGGTTTCAGTGTCTTCCTCTGAATCTTTTATAGACATAAAAGCCTCATAAAGAGGACATCGTGCCTCTAGAAAGAATATGAGAGAAAAAAGTGAAGACAGCAATCGTAATTCTTGTATTTATCTCAATATGTATCTTTTAAAACTCATGTTTAATTTTCTTTTTTCTTTTTGAAACACAGATAAGGGAGGGAGGGAGGCCTGCAAGTTGGGAGGGAGAGAGGGAGAAGTGCTAATGTCATAGAATTAGGCCAATATCATACAAGTTACATTCCTCTTGAGATGTACTCTCTTTTCTAAGTCATTCACTCTACTCACTCCATTCCTTGTCTCCTGTTCCGTCTCCCACATATTGGTTAACATTTGCATTGTCTTTTTTGAGAACCTGTCCATAGGGCCAACATTCCATTCATTTTATGGTTTACTATTAACCTTAATGACTAGGTTCTAATGGAGGACTTTATTTCCTTTCTGAACCTCTACTAAATAATAATGTTTCTCTAAATTTGGTCTCACAGCTATGATCTACCAAAGATCCTCTCTCCAATAGACACCTTGGCTAAACAATAGACCAAAGCTGGCCCGATGGAGGCATTTGCACTAGTGCTGGAAGGAATATTTTTAGAACCTACATGAGAGGCCAGTACACATCTATCAGTAGACATAAAGTGGGTGCTTGTGAGTTGAGACAGGTATTAAAAACTTAAACTACATCTGGCAGCTGAAAAAAAAATAACTCTAAGGAGATTTGAATTTGAAGAGATTATTGAAATAAACATCAGTTTTTTTGTCCCTCCCCCCACCCCACCCCCCAGGATATTTTCTTGTCACAAATACTCAACACTATTCTCCATGGTAAATAAACCAGAGCAAGAGAGAGAGAAAATGTGGGAGCTAGACCATGCCCTTTTCAAAGAGACTATGAGTGCAGATCAAGATCATGTGGGGACCTTGTGAAGGTGGAAATTCTGATCCAGGAGGTCGGAGGTGGGACATGAGAGTTTAAAATACTCTCAACAAGGATTTAGACACTGCCGACCCTGACCTGGGACCACACTTTAGCCAAGAGTTAGAGTGTTTCTTGGTGCTCCAGAGCTAGTGTGACACTACAGAAGCCCCTCTACCTAGCACCAGGGACCCTGTCCATGTGAAACATTGGTCTCTGAGGAGGGATATGAGGGGCCCTGGAGCAATGGTTCTCAGACTTCCCTGTGTCTTACAACCCTCCAGGAACTTTAAAAAAACTCCAGTGCTCCAGCCATATCCCATATAACGACCTCAGAATCTAGGACTAGTAGACAGGTATCAGTAGTTTTAAAAATTCCCCAGGTGAGTCCAATGTGAGCCAAGTGTGAGAACCAATGACTTAAAGAAATAATAGTACTAACTAGAATAATAATAACAGCCAACACGTGGTGGCCACTTCTATACAAGTACTAGGCAATCAATATATACTTTTTCCATTGAGTCATCAATGAAAAAAATGATCAGATCAAGAAACTGAGGCAGAGATTATGTAACTCACCTCAGACAAATAGCTGATAGAGCTGATATTGGAAGACAAAAATGCAACGTCATCTGGGAGAAAGCATAAGATAGAGAGGAGAACTTGCTAGTTAATCATAGTGGTGTGAAACCAAGGTTTTCTTTCTTTGTATTTTTTTTAATTTTTAACCAGCAGTTGGTAGGGCCACATTTAAAATGTAATCCCTCTCTCTTGCTGCACCTCCACCCTCAAAGACCCACACCTGCCTTCCTGAATCATTGCCTTTTCTCCCACCAGGCTTGTCTGAGGCCCTAGACCAGTGGCTCTCAACCTTGACTGCACATTAGAATCACCTGGGAATCTTTTTAAAATCCTGATTTCTGGGCCTCATCCTCCACAAATTCTGTTTCTTTATTATGGGGTGGGGCCACAACATTAGTAACAAAGAAACAGAATTTCTGAAGAGGCCCAGAAATCAGGATTTTAAAAAGATTCCCAGGTGATTCTAATATGCAGCCAAGGTTGAGAACCACTGCCCTAGACCCTTGAGCTGAAGCTAACTGCCTTCAATTGCTGGCTTCTGGGCCCACTTGACTCCAGATAGTTTTTACTTCATTTCATTTCAGTTTCCTTTGGCCTCTCTTGCCCCAGGCTGAGCAGCAGGGGGAGCTACAGCCACCAGGAAAAACAGCCTCTTAAACTGCCCCTAGGTAGATAGGACTTTAATGTTCATTTCCAAAAAGAAAGAAAGAAAAAAATCTAGAAGCTCTTCATCCTAAAGCTAAAGCCTACTGCCCTAAACCCCAGAGGCCAGGCAAACAGCCTGTCTGGGAGTGCTGACAGCAGAAAACTTAGAGGGTCCCTGAGACCACTGAGAAGACTAGTGTGGGTACAATAGTATAGTCAAGATCACCGACCAGTCCAGGAAGGAGCCATAAATAAGCAATTACATCTTCCTGAATGATGTTCATAACTCAAAAAAAATTCAGCCATTATAATAAAATGTGTAGAATATAGACAAGCTTTAAAAAAAAACCACAAAACTGACCAATGACCTGAATAAAACTTTTTGTATCAATCCTCAGTTGTCTTTTTTAAAATTTTGTTTTATTGCTTAAAGTATTACAAAGAGTGTTAGATAAGTCTTCGTTTTCCCCCTTGACCTTCCCCCCCCCTACCCCTCAGTGTCTTGTGTCCATTGATTATGCTTTATGCATGCATACAAGTCCTTCAGTTGATCTCTTAACTTTCCCCAATCCTCCCCAGCCTTCCAGCTGTTGTTTGGCAGTCTGTTCAATGCTGTTCTGCCTCTGTATCTGTTTATGTTCATCAATTTATAATGGTCTTTATTATCCATAAATAAGTGAGCTTATGTGGTATTTTTCTTTCATTGACTGGCTTATTTCACTTAGCATAATGCTCTCCAGTTCCATTCATACTGCTGCAAATGGTAAGAATTCCTTCTTTTCTACAGCAGCATAGTATTCCATTGTGTAGATGTAGCACAGTTTTCTAATCCATTCATCTGCTGATGGGTACTTAGGCTGTTTCCAAATCTTAGCTATGGTAAATTGTGCTGCTATGAACATAGGGATGCATATATCCTTTCTGATTGGTGTTTCTGGTTTCTTAGGATATATTCCCAGATGTGGGATCACAGGGTCAAATGGGAGTTCCATTTTTAATTTTTTGAGGAAACTCCATACTGTTCTCCACAGTGGCTGCAACAGTCTGCATTCCCACCAGCAGTGCAGAAGAGTTCCCTTTTCTCCGCATCCTCTCCAGCACTTGTTGTTTGTTGATTTGTTGATGACAGCCATTCTGACAGGTGTGAGATGATACCTCATTGTTGTTTTCATTTGCATCTCTCAGATTATTAGTGATTTTGTCTAGACTTTAAATGGGTATTTATCAAGGAAAATATATGTTCATTTAATTCAGATGTACCTATTAGAAGACATAGGGTTGAGTGAGGAGTCAGGAATTTCAAGATAACGCTATCATGTCCTAATAATGTGAGGGACGTTTGAAGACTCCTAGAGGGAGGACATTCTCCCTAAGTTCACTACAGAGCTGGGTGTCAATTAACCCTGAACCATAGGTTCACAGAGGCTCATTCCCTCACCTGAGAGGCTTTTCAAAATTGCTGTGGACCCTTAGATGGTGAAGTTCTCAGAAAAGACCGGGGCATGTTCCTGCGACTACATCAGGGTGTCTATGTAGGACTGAAGCACTTTACCAGCTCATTTCATAAGAGACCCCTATTTTCCCAACTACACTGAACTGTACCCCCACTTCATCCTCCCTCTGCAACTTAGCTACAGAGGAAAGGGATGACTATCCTATACTCTGTTCTAGTCACAGGAGAATACCTTTAGAATTCCTGTTCTACCTTTGCTTCTGGTGTTTCTGTAGTTTCTGGCAAGAATTGAAGGAGAGTGGAATCAGACCTTTTGTGTTAAACAGATTTGTGTTAATCATGATGCTTGAAACTGTCCTCATGAGTTGACGAAGCTCTTGAACAATTGATTTGTAAACTTCATCCAGGGCATTGTGGCACCTCTGTGATGGATTGTCAGAGTATGATCTATATGGCGTTGAGTCCCTAGAGCAGAGTGATGTGAAAATATATTCGGTGCTTATTAACTCAACTTTCACTTGCTGCATTGTTTAGAAATGCATCCTAATTGTGTGCAGGCTTGCTTCTCTTCTCCTGAATGCACTCAAGCTAGTAAAGGACCTGGGCTATTGCATTGCAAGCAGACAGATTAGCAGTGGCACAAACGCATGCAAAAATACACAGACAAGGCTTTGCTCTGTAGTCAGAGCCTCTCTGGTAATTCTCCTGTGTCCTTGAAATTGAATTGCCAGTTCACTTGCAGCAGCTAAGGAGTCTGCTTCTTCTCACTGAGCTCTGGCTGAGAGCCCCTGCCTTGCCCTAGCATGTGAGAGTTACGTGTTTCGCCCCGCCCCACAGAATCTACCTAGAACCCTGAGTCAGACTGAGACATCTGAAAACACAATCTCCTCTTCGAGAAAACATTTCAGTTGAGGAAAGGCGAGGTGACAATCTAAGAAAGCTGACTTTTTAAACGAGTTTTTGACATAATGGTGAGGTTTCAAAGGGAAAGTGGTCTGTAGTTTGAGATAATTACCAGCCACAGCACAGTCCAAGCTTTCCAGTTTGAGGGATCAGAGGCCAAAGATCAGAGGGGGAGTGGGTGGGCGGTCATACCAGGGAGCTGTCCCTCTTCTCTAGAATTAGAAATTGCAATTCTGCATGTTTAGTTTCCAGATTTAAAGGGGAAAAAAATAGCGGTGGGCAGATTTTTCCTAATGTCCTAATAGGCTGCCTGAAGCATATAAGCATGAACAATAAATCTTGTTAAATGATGATCTGAAAAGGAAAATTGAGACCTTATTCAAACTTGATGGAGAAAACACCCGAACAAGCCCTGCCGTCTTGTTGTGAGCAGAGGGATGCTCCCCTCCAGGGAAGTGGTAGAGGATCGATGTGCAATGAAGGGCCAACCAATGTGGGAATCAGAGACACATTCAACTGCCCTGTCCATTTACCCCTGTGTCCCCAAGTGCGAGGTCAGCAACTCTCTCAAGGACAGCACACAAATAAGCAATTCGATATTTCTTTCCTGGGCTTCATCTTTCCTCATCACACCCCACAATGAACAAGTGTGAGAGGTCAGAGGTCAACTGAGCTCTATAGGAATTGGCTCCCACTTTTGTGGATATAGCTTCCTCTCTTTTCCTTCTCTGCTTGTGCTTTATATTTATTGCTAGGTCTACCTGCCTGATAAGAAATCAGATTTCCCTGTAATTCACTTTCTGGGATGGACCGGGTGGTCACAAATTTGGACCAAAGAAATTACTCAAAAGCTCCCACCAAATTTGAAGCAATTTCCCAAGTGCGGGCTGCCTTTCCAGAGCCTCTGCTCCAGCCTGACCTTCGATGCTTTCCTTCCTGAGAAATGATCCACTCTCCTGCTTTTGATGTGCTCTGTTTAGCAGGTGTGACAGATGCTGTTGATTTGCTCACTCAACACCTCTTCGCACCCCCTTCTCTCTTGCCCCCTTTCACTGTGGAAGCAGTAAAAGCTCTGCAGTGCTTTCCCACTCCCTCTCCCAGCTTCCCTGGGATCTGGGCAGAGGATGGGGGTGGTTGCTGTTCTGTTGGTGGGAGTCCATGGCAGCTATGGCAGTGCTTCTGGGAAAGTTGTTTGCTTCCTGACAAATGGGAGGAATGAAGCCGGCACCAAACGTCTCACTTTTTTTCCTGCCAAATATACACATGACCATGGAAGATACAGCCTCTATCTGGCTCTAAGCAAATACTAAAGATATCAGAATGGAAGTACAGAAGGAACTTAGGCTCTTGATGACTTGGTTGAGTTACTATAGCTCTTGAATTTGTGTGGATGTCTTGGATTGCTAATCTGCCAATTCCTTATTTTAATGTACACATGTCAGAAGTATCAAGTATTATGTTACTCACAGATTAATATGTCCCTCAGTAGAATAAATAGCATAAAAAGCAAACCAAAATTAGTTCCACATCCCATCCCCACCAAATGGCTCTATCCTACTGTGTTATAAGCCCTGCATTCGGGGAGGTTAGTTACATGTTGCTCTTTTCTCTTTTCTTTTCTTTTTTCGCCATTGTACAGATAGGACAACTCAAGGCTGAGGACCTAAAGCAGCCTTACCAAGGTCACGGAGTAAGCTGCTAAAAGCTGGGGAATAGAGCCAAGAGCTCTGCAATTCCAGGCGAGGCCCTCCTCAGCTTTGTCTCTCCCCCTCAACCGGGAAAATGTCAATGGATTTATCAAAAACAGCCTGAAGCTAGATTAGGTATTTTAATACCCAAAGCACTTAATTACTAATACAGTTTAAGGTACATTAACCTAATTGGAAACTTTTCTGCATATGGCATAGGTTTTTGTTTTTCCCCCTGAAAAAAATTAATAGTATCTTTTTTTTCCAACTCTTCTACTATCAGGCTCATCTTTAAGTGCTGTTATTGGTTTTTAAAGTTAGAAAGAATATTACAGCCAAGAGCTGAATTAATGTGATTTTCTCCTATAAAAGAAGAATGACTAAAATAAAAATAATAAAATGAGAGGAAAAGGAAAGATAAAATTCTAGTGGTAATTGCAGATCTCAAGGATTCAGCACACAGAGCAGCAGATAGGACACTGTCATCAGAACCCAGGAATCCTCCTTGGCCTCTCTTCATAGCATCCCACGTCCAATCAGTACCACATCCTGCTGTGTCTACTATTTCTCAACATCCCCCCTGCTACTCCCTTGGGCCAGTCCCTCAACATTCTCCTCTGATTACTGTGAGGGTCATCTAGTCAGTCTCTTGTCTGGTTCCAATCTGTTCCCGACTCTACAGTTGGAGAGACTTATAAAATGCAAATCAGATCTCTCAGTCCCCATTTAAAACTCTCCAGTGATTCCCCATGGCCCTCAGGATAAGTCCAAACTTCTTGCTGTGACTTTAAATGCCCGTCATTTTCTGTTTTATGTCTAGCTCTCCAGTCTTGCACTTGATGCATCAGCCATATCAAACTCCCTGCATTTCCCCAGACTGGTTATGCTTTTCCTCCCTGCTAAGCCATTGCAGGAACTGATCACTGCTGTGAGCTCCCCTTTCCTATACTTCTTTCCCTTCTTCCCACCAGTTCCCAAGTCAATTTCAAAGCACCTTCTACTGCCCAACACCTCTTTCTCTGGAATCCGCCCCTGACCATCTTCTCCCCAGACTAGGGTAAGGGCCTCTCCTATGTGTTCCCATAGCAACCTGGTAAAAAACACACTGAGATAATGCTGGAATTATGAGCTTATATATCTGTCTCCCCCTGAGGCATTTTGAAACAGGGAATGTGTTTTGTTCACCTTTGCATCATCAGCACCTACCACAGGGATTCTTATAAAACAGACACTTAGTAAAAATAATTGTTGAATGAATGAAAGAACACCAAACTAACCCTGTCTCAAAGGTCATACAAAAGACTAAGAAGCAGGTGGGCAGGGAGGATGACTTTAATGTTTATGAAGGCACAGAGAGATTGCTCATCCTGCACTTAAGTAAGGAAAGCATAGGATCTGACACCCAGCACACTGGGCTACAGCTTGTTCTCAATTAACAAAATCACCATGGAGAAAACTGGCAGATGGAGAAGCTGATCCACACTGTCTGAGAAGGAATGGGTGTGGGAGACTCTTGTAGAACCTTATAAGCCTAATGGATGTTGAATGTGGGGAAAGGGGATTTAAGAATTCCAATTGTTCTTATCAAGTTTTGGGCTCATCTCTCTCCTTACCTCTTCTTTGCCTCTCCATTACCTTTATTGTCAATGTCATTACTCTAATATTTTAGCAACAAAATCAGAAGTACATTGTGGAGAGCAGCTACAGTATTTGGACAGGTTCAAGCCTCAGCCTAATGAGAGGGCACAGGCCTTTCATTGCCATGTGCAAGTCCCAGCTTGGAGGGCAGAGGTCTCCAGCACAATTATAGCCAACAGCTATAGTTGTAAGCTTGAACCTATGGTCTGAACACGTGGCCCCATGTGCCTGAGTGATATGGGCTTGATAGGGTTTGGGTCCATGTAATTGAGTAGGACTGAAACCCATGAGAATGCTCTAAACATGTTGATCACACCCTTACTTTGCCCGGTGGAATCTGGCTATAAAATAAAGACACAACTTGTAGTCTGTGGTGCTGTCGCTAGCTCTCCATCAGAGAGGACAGCATCCCACCAGACCCATATTTCTTCTCTTGTCTGTCTTTTCTCAATCCTTCACCACCTCCTCTCAGGGTCACTGAACCTGGCTGAGCTGGTGAGGCACACAAGGCTGAGTATGCCATGGCTGTGCCAGCTCGCCACATTCAGGTTCTACTTCTCCTTTTTAAGCCAGATAACTTTATAAATCATCCACACACAGATAACCTGTAGAAGCCAATGCTGACATTTCATACTAGAACATTATGTATGAAGACGCACTAAGTGGGGACCGATGACATTTTTCTGAACTCTCCTAATGTACCTTGTTACCTCTAAGTAACAAAGTAATTCACACAATCTGTACTGATGTTAACCTTCAGCCAGCACTAGCTTAATCACAATGGATGACCTGTGTGGAAAGACCACACCTCTTAGGACCTTCAGGATCACTGGCTTTTAATATATATATATATATATATATATATTCCCTAATATGCAAACAGACCAAACAGCAGAACAAAGGAACAACTGGTTGCTATGACATGCTCTGACCATCAGGGTGCGCTTGGAACATGGCATGGTGGAGCAGGTGAGTGGGGGTGTCAGAACAAGGCAAGGTACGGGTTGCTGTCATCAGGGTGAGCTTCTGGTGGTTACTGAAAATTCTTTGCTCCTGCATGCTGCAATCCCATTGAGTGCTCACATCTGCTGCAAGCACCTGGTGCAGATCTCGATCCCTTGGCACTGTGAACAGCAGCTGCCGGCCCTGATCGCCCCTTAGGGCTTCTCCACCACCCCTTGCTTTTGAGGGTCCATTGGGGCAGCACCCACAACTCACACCCCATTGCTGGCACTAACCCCAATTGGTCTATGCAGTCAGTTGGCTCCAGCAGGGCCAGCACTGTTAGTGTGTGGGAGCGGGGGCAGGACCTGGGCTGCTAGCAGACGGGACCAGGGGTCTCAGCGGGAGGGGCCAGGTGGGGGCACAAAGGATGGGTTGAGCTCTGCTCCTGTGCCCACCACACCCTCATGGTTCACAGTTCCTTTCAAGGTGCACAAATTCATGCACTGGGCCTCTAGTATAACAGCTGATTAGGTCACCTTTATTTCTTTCCACTCCTGTGAATATGGCAGCTTGTGGACCTGGTAGTCTATGGTGAACACACTTCTAAGATGTTCACCTCAATGTCAGGAAAGATGTGCATGGAACTTTCAAAGCTACTGGCCAATTTCCTTTGAGAAGTCAATTATTTGGATGTAACTTCTGAGCATAAGGGTGGAATCCATACTAGAGTGAATTCATGAATACAAGACAGAGGCTGCATGTGAGTTTGGGACAATCATCTTCTGCTCATGTATAAATTGTCCCTCATGGATCCTGATTTGCTTTTCCACAGCCAACTTGGGACAGGAATTGGGGTTGTGCAGGGGTAGTCTCCTTACAAATGTCCCCAAAGACTGAGACATACCTAAAGGAATGTGCAGACAGCCTTTAAAAGCAATGCAAAAGCAAAACAGCAACAGAAGTACCATCTCCAGCAAATTCCTCTTCTGTGGAGCTTTGTGAGATCTTGCATCTCATTTAGTCAATAAGCATTTGTTGAGAGTTTAATGCAAGTAGGATGTGATATGGTGTGTGCAGACATTGCACAGTCCATAGCTTTAAGGAGCTGTCCCTCTAATGTGAGTGGTAAGAGATTCCATCCAATAAACTCATGTATTGAGTGAAAAAAACTGCATCAGTGAAACAAACAAATATAAAGGGAGTTAGAAAAAGGGGGAATCACCAGCCGTGATTATCTAAAAGGCTTTCTGAAAGCTCAGTCAGCTGATCCAACCTTGCTGGAGTGAGAGACTAACCTCAGAGACTCATGTCCTCCCTGCCCTCATCATATTCTCTCCACCCTTCACATGCTTAGGACTTGGGTCTAAACCGCTGTCATATTGAAATATCACTTGATAGACACTAAAGGATATTTGAAAATAATAACCAAGTTTTACTAACTTACCCAATGAAATTTGGGTCTCTGGGCATTCCCCTATCTTTTCTTTTCCTGTAGTACACAAACAGTATTATTCTCCACTCCTACTTGAGGTAAAGTCTTACTCCTTTCTCACATGACACTTTCCTGTTTCCCTTAAAACAGGAAAGGATTGTATTTGAAAAGGATTTCCAGGTACACGATGCTTCTTCTAACAGACAGTGTGTAATACTTTCACATGCAAAGATAAATCAGTAACATCCACATTATAAACATTGATCAACCTAATTGTAGTTCTTTTCCCCATAGTTTCTCTTTACTTAGCCATATGGTGTTTGTTATCTTCTGTCTGCTTTCTTTTTGATATATTTAAACATTTTGAAAAGCCTAGAAAATTCTTTGCAACCAAATCATAAGACTTGTTTCTTCCTCCCTAGCTCAGAACAAGGCCTCATAAAACCTGGTTAGCATGTGAACCCCCCATCTCTTCAAATCACTTCTCATCTTCCTCTTTTACTCCTCAGATTAAGTTTTATTACTTCAAAAGTTTTGCCCCATTGCAGAGGATTTTAACTTTTTGAATCTTACCTGTGTGTGTGCTTGCAAGAGAGAGAGAGGAGAGAGAGAGAGAGAGAGAGAGAGAGAGAGAGAGAGAGAGAGAGAAGAGAAGAGAAGAGAAGAGAAGAGAAGAGAAGAGAAGAGAAGAGAAGAGAAGAGAAGAGAAGAGAAGAGACAGGAGCTTATGGCCCACCTTTTTACTTTTTATTGTTAATATTTTAATCAGGTTGTAGGAAAGGGTAACAGGGTGCCAGAGGAAGGATAGGAAGCTACTGCTTCCAATTTGCCAGTCTAGTGCAAATTGACTTTCTTCTAAGCTTGTGACAGCAAAATTATCTCTAATCTAATAAAAGAGTAATATGCTAATTGGTGTCACTCCTCTACACCCTAAGCCATGCCCACCAGCCAATCAGAGCAACTATATGCAAATTAACACAACCAAGATGGTGGCTGGCAGTCACAGAGCTAGAGCAAACAGGAGGTTTGCTTGCCCCAGGGATAGAGGAAACTAAACTTCCTGCCTGCCTAGGCTGGCAGTGGCCTCCGCTCAAAGCAATAAAGTTTCAATTATAGAAGATAAATAAATCCCAGATACCTGCTTCCAGCCAGCCTCACTGGAAGATGGGTCACTGGGGGCTGTGCCCAGCCTGCAAACAGCCATCAGCCCCTCACCCAGGCTGGCCAGGCACCCCAGCAGGACCCCCCACCCTGAAGGAGCCGTGGCTAACCTGAAAACAGCCATCTGGCCCTCACCCAGGCTGGCCAGACACCCCAGTGGGAACACCACCCTGATCTGGAGCACCTTTCAGGGAAAACCAGCCAGCCCCCACCCATGCACCAGGCCTCTATCCTATAAAATAAAAGGGTAATATGCAAATTGACCCTAACAGCAGAACCAATTGGAATGACTGGTCAGTATGACACACACTGACCACCAGGGGGCAGACGCTCAATGCAGGAGATGCCCCTGGTGATCAGTGTGCTCCCACAGGGGGAGCTCTGCTCAGCCACAAGCCAGTCTGATGGCTGCCAGTATAGTGGCAGTGGTGAGAGCCTCTCCTACCTCCTCATCAATGCTAAGAATGTCTGACTGCAGCTTAGGCCTGCTCCCCACTGGCAAGTGGACATCCCCCTTGGGCTCCTGGGCTGCCAGAGGGATGTCTGACTGCCAGCTTAGGCCTGATCCTCTGGGGATCGGGCCTAAGACAGCAGGTGACAACACCTGAGGGGGGTCCCAGATTACTGTGAGAGGGCACAGGCTGGGCTGAGGGACCCCCCCCCCCCCGAGTGCACAAATTTCTGTGCACTGGGCTTCTAGCATATATATACATGTAAATATATTAAAATACTAGATGCCCAGTTTACAAAATTTGTGCACTAGAAGGGGGTGGGGTTTGTGTTCCTCAGCCCAGCCTGCACCCTCTCCAATCTGGGACCCCTCAAGGGATGTCTGACTGCCCGTTTAGGCCCAATCACAGTGGGATTGCTGGCTCCCAACCACTCACCTGCCTGCCTGCCTAATTGCCCCTAACTGCTCTGCCTGCTAGCCTGATCACCCCCTAACCACTGCCCTGCCAGCCTGATCGACAACTAACTGCTCCCCTACTGGCCCAATTGCCCCAAACTGCCTTCCCCTACTGGCCTAGTCACCCTAACTGCCCTGCCCTGTAGGCCTGGTTACCCCCAACTGCTCTCCCCTGCAGGTAATCTTGTGGTGGCCATCTTGTGTCCACATGTGGGCTGCCATCTTTAACCACATGGGGTTGGCCATCTTGTGTGTTGGAGTGATGGTCAATTTGCATATTACCTATTTATTATATAGGATATATATTGAGAGAGAGAGAGAGAGAGAGAGAGAGAGAGAGAGAGAGAGAGAGAGGAGTAAAACATTGATCAGCTGTCTCCTTCATGTCCCCTACCAGGGATCAGGCCTGCAATCCAGACATGTGCCCTCACCTAGAATTGAACCAGCAACATTATGTGCTCAGGATGATACTCAACCAAGTAAGCTATACCAGCCAGGGCAACAGTAGAATTCTAAAAGTGTCTTTCCTACCACTTTCACTCATGAATGCTTACATGCTGGACACATGCACACATATACGCTCATGCTCACATATACACATATATGCAAACTATCTTGACTTAGGGATGAAAGTTGAACTAGAATCAATGGTAAAATCCCTTACTATTGATCATAATTATGGGAACTAAGGAGAAACACCAAAGCAGCACAATATATCGGTTACGAATATTTCCTTTGTTGATCCTTATATACTTGACATCTTAATTTCTTCTTCTTTAAAAGAGGACTAACAATAATGCCTACTCACAGGTCACACTAATTAATGTCTGTGAAACCCTCAGAACAGGGCTTGCACATTATGAGTGATATACAGGTGTTTAGTCAATGAATAAAATAAACATGTAAATCCAGAGCCCCACCCATGGTGTCTCCTCTATGCATGTTGCTGAAGAAACTGTCTTCTGAGTTATTGCTTTCCACCCCCCTCAGAGGAGCAATAAGTTCAAGATTCTTTTCATGAACGGTTGCTGGGTAGAACTACCTCCTCATTGACCACCTTCTCCATGGGTGTAGTTATTAAGAACCTTTATGGAAATACTTATATTGAAGCAAGTGTAGCCTACAACTACCTCTCCATCCTTAAGTTGGAGTAAGGCTTGAATAAGTCTATCCTACAAAAGTATAAAGATACCAGCTTTTTTCCTAAAGCCAAGTGTGTTGCAAACTTTTATTGATAGTGACCTCCAGTAAGGAAAACATTTTCTATCATGGCCCAGTACACAGGCATGCATGTTTATGGCTGAAATGAAATCTTCCTAAAGCAATACTGCTGGCTCTCTACAACACACTTGGATACTTTTTTTTTTTTTTTCCTATTAATATTTTATTTTTTATTTATTTTTTTTTCCTGTTTTATTTTTTTTTATTTCATTGCTTAAAGTATTACAACAAGTGATAGATAAGTATTACAACAGATGATAGATAGATCTCCATTTTTTCCCTTTTTATTTCTTCTACTTAATATTTTAAAAATACTGTTTATGACTGTTAAATTGATTTCACCACCAGCAATGGGTCATGATCTGAAGTTTGACAAAGAACAAATCAGACAAAAAGTATCTTTAACAATGAGCTAATAATAAAGCAGAAATCCTATAAAAGACTCTAAAAATTCTTTAAAGGAAGAAAGATGACTATTGATTTGGGTCTGTGTACCTATGTTTCATTCTCCTTGAGAATTTAAATTGCAAAGATAAATCTCAGCTTCAGGTGTGTGTTTTTTTAAAAATGCCTTTGACTGATAGAATGAAAGTAATGGAACCCTGGGAAGCACACAGGTTTCTCTAGGACAAACAGTTAGACTGAGGATTAGCCAGTTGAACTCTGAATTGGCATATAATTGAGTGTGGTGGAGGCAGGGATATCAACGACTTCTCCTCAGTCCTGCTCATGATTTGCAAAAATTTGAAATACACTGACACTTTAAAATCTGTGAGTTTCTTTGACAACTGATATCAAAATAATTTAATATTCACTTACTGGACAAGTTGCCATGGTCTAGTTTCCTATATAATTAACATCAGTAATGCCTTACTTTTAGTACTTGACAACTTATAAAGTGTTTTAGTTTTAATACATATTTTCTCAACCTCATAATAAACCTGTGAGATATTTTCATACAATGTATTTATAACTAATGTCATTTAAGACTTACTGGTTTATATTTTCATCATAAAGAAAACAAATGATGTTTCATCATTTTGAAACATATCGTTGGCAAGAGAGTACAATGCAGAAAACAACAACAACACTAGATTTGACCTCAAAGACAAGAGTTAAAATTCACGGTGTGCTAAGAACCGGATATGTAGAGAAGCTTAAGTCATACCCAAAGTGAAAGCTTGATGTGGTGAAAAGTAATGTGAACTTGAGTGTCAGACAGAAGGAGATTCAAATTTTGGCTTTAACACAAGCTGTGACAACTTGAGAAAGTGGTGTAGACTCTCAGAACTTTAGTTTCTTCCTCAGTAAGATAGGTATTACAATGCAACATCACTGGCCAATTAAAACTTTTGCATTGTTGTTACACCATTCCTGTTTCCTACTGTCTTTTATATTTTCTATACTAGAGGCCCAGTGCATGGAATTCGTGCACTGGGGAGCAGGGGTCCCTCAGCCTAGCATTTGCACTCTTACAGTCTGGGATCCCTCGCTTCTTACCACCTGCCTGCTGGCTGCTCCTTACCACTCCGCTTGCTGCTCCTTAGCACTGCCAAGGAGGTGGGAGAGGCTCCCGCCACCACTGCTGTGCTTACCAGCCATGAGCTCAGCTTCTGGCTCAGTAGTGCTCCCCCTGTGAGAGTACACTGACCACCAAGGGACAGTACCTGCATTGAGCGTCTGCCCCCTCATAGTCAACGCACGTCATAGTGACTGGTTGTTCTGGTAGTTCTGCTATAAGGTCGCTTAGGCTTTTATTATAAGGTGGAGCTGAAGAATTTCCAGCAGGAACTGCCTGGAGATGACAGCTTTAAGGAGGCAGGTGCTTAAATAAATAATTATATATATATATAATTTCAGAGTGGAAGGGAGAGGGAAAGAGAGAAATGTCCTACCTAATAAAAGAGTAATATGCAAATTAACTGTCACTCTGCAACAAAGATGGCAGTGCCCATAGCAGCCAGGGCAGGACACTGGCAATGTCAACCCAGCAACATGAGCCCAGCAGGCATTGCTGTGGCGGCCTGGAGAAGGCCAGCAGGTAATTGATGTTGTTAAAGAGTCAAGATAAAACTTCACATATTCACTTCAAACTGAGACTGTAACAGAGGTATAAACATGACAGTTTGGGATCTGGTATGATTTCTGTGCACTCTCTCCAATCAAAGACTCCTACCTGGCTATTAATTCCTCATCTCTATCAAAATCCCACATTGAGGACTTGACTTCTCAAATGCAGAATACCATTTGGAAGCCAGGAAGGAAGGAGTTAAAAAAGCATGGTTGTGGCACAGCTGGGAGTCATTAACAATTAAGTTTTTGGACAGAAACCCAACAGGAAGCTGACAAGGGGCAGCAGAGACACAATGGCCTCTAAAGAGTAAAACTTGATTTGGAAATGAATGAGCTGCCTTTACCAGTGAACCTTCAGCAAAACCTAAACCCCTAATTAAGAATGAAGAGCAGATATTGGTTAAGAGTTTGTATTATGCTTATCCATAAATCAGCATTCTTAATAAGGAAGATAATAAGTTAATAAATTCTAAACAATACTTTTTAAGAACTACATAAGATATGGAAGTGGTCCTGTCTTGATTTTAAAATGATAATTGGTGAGCCAACATTAGGTACCTTAGTGCCTTCAGCCATTTGTCTTTCAGTTCTGTTTCTATTTTTGACGATAAGAAGTTTAATTTTGAAGATGGAGTAGTAAATCTAGTACTGTACAGTGATCTTAGAGAGTTCCCAGGTTCCTTTACAGTTTACTCTGCCCCTGCCTCTGATCCCCTTACATGAAAGATCCTATCTTCTTACTGATTTCTCTTGTTTCTCTCTATCCCACCAAGGTCTGTACCAGACTTTCTTACTATCCTCTGATGAAACTCAGTTCATAACAAACTTGTAGAAATTTATGGATCACTTTATTTAGTCTCCCACCAATATTCTGTGAGAACATTCTGAAAAGCATTGGCCAGTCCTCATTTCTTTCCTCTACTATTTGTAGTCTTTGAAGATATGTTTCATCTCTATCCTCCCTGCTCACTTTGGCACATTATTTCATATTGCCTTTGAGCTATTTGATTATCCTATCTAATAAAAGAGTAATATGCAAATTAGGCGTCACTCTGTCACAAAAATGGCCACCCCCATTTCTACAAGATGGAAACACCCATAGCCAAATCCTATCTAATAAAAGAGTAACATGCCAATTAGGTGTCACTCTGTCACAAAGATGGCCACTCCCCATAGCCACAAGATGGCAGGGCCCAGTCTGGCTCAGCCCCACCATTGAAGTGGTCAGGCCAGTTAGCCAGGAAGGTGGCATGAGAGGCAGGGGGCCCCCAGGGTGAAACAGATGATCAGAAGAGACTGGGGGTCCCCTGCCCAGGCCAGAGGCCTTTGCCAGGGGCCTCAGGCATGGGCAGGGGCAGAGCCAGTGATTAGAGGGGTATGGGGGTGCCCTACCCAGGCATAAGGCCTGTGCCAGAGGCCTCAGGCCTGGGCAGGGTCAAGGCTGGAGATCACAGGGGTCTGGGCACAGGCAGAGCCGGCAATGCAGGGGTCTAGGGGTCCTCTACCCAGGCCTATAGCCTTGGCCATAGGCTGTAGTGGGGCAAGGGCAGAGCCCATGATAGGAGGCAGCACGATCAGAGCTGGTGATCGCGGAGGCCTGGGCTCTATGAAGCCAGTGATCAGAGGGGCTTGGGGGTCTTCTGCCCAGGCCTGTAGCCTTGGCCAGAAGTTACAGGTCTGGGCAGGGTTGGAGCTGGGATTGGAGGGGCAGGGGTGGAGCTGGTGATTGGAGTGAACTACAGAGGAAACACCTTTTCTTACCGCTCATTGGCTAAGCTCCCTGTATGCCACTGGTAATATTCTTAGTAACTTGGGTAATAAGAATCCAAAAAGGTGATCTAGGGTTTTTCCACCACACTCCTGGAGAAAAAAAAGTGAATGTCCACTTCTGGAGGGCTAAGAAATGTCATATCATGCCCTAGCCGGTTTGGCTCAGTGCATAATACCTCAGTCTGCTGACTGCAGGGTGTGGGTTCAATTCTGACCAAGGGCATGTACCTAGGTTGCAGGCTCCTCCCTGAC
>PVJC01010705.1:0-43153 GCA_004026665.1 Murina feae | reverse complement strand
AAAGCCCCTCACCCAGGCTGGTCAGGCACGCCAGCAGGTGGGCATCCCCCGAGGGGTCCCAGACTGCGAGAGGGCACAGGCCAGGCTGAGGGACCTCCCGAGTGCACAGAGCGGCTGCAGGGCGGGACAGCGCAGGACCCAGGACCCGTGATGGGAAACAGGCGGCAGGGTTGGAGGGCACCAGGAAGCGGGTAAGAGGTGGCAGGGGGTCGGCGACCTGCTTGGTGGCCGCCCAGGTCCTTTGTGGGGCATCGTGGAGCGGGAAAGCAAGGCTGCAGGGGCCGGGGTCCTGCTTGACAGCTCCCCACACCCCTTGGCAGCACTGGGAAGTGGGAAAGGAAAGCAGCAGGGGACGGGTGAGCGGGAAAGAGTTGGCAGCCTGCTTGGCGGCTTCCCAGATCCCTTCCGAGGATCAGGGAGCAGGAAAAGGCTGGCCTGACCACGAGGTGGGGTTTTCCCTGCTTTCTGGTGACTGGAGGAAGATGGGCAGTAGGCAAGCTTGGGAGGCAGGCCGCCCGCAGCCCTGGTCACAGCTCAAAAAAGAGAACAACATGCAGGGGAGGGCAAGAGTCTGAGAGATCAACATAGAAGGGGTGCCTGCTCCAAGCCTCCACGGTGTGCCTGGAGGCAGGCCCCCGGCAGGTAGACACACACAGGAGGACTGCTCCGAGCCTCAGATGCGGCTGGGGGCAGGTCCCCAGTGATGACACACACACATACACACACACACACACACACAAAAGGCGCCTGGCAGACTGGGGCCATCATAGGACATCCACTGAGGGGCCCCAGACTGTGAGAGGGGGCAGGCCGGGCTGAGGGACTCCCTCCACCCCGAGTGCACAAATTTTTGTGCACCGGGCCCCTAGTTAACAATAAAAGATAAAAGCACTAAATAGAAATATCAGTGAAAATCTGCTTATCACAAAATTATATTATGCTACATATTAGTTTGTACTTCTCTCTTGAGTAGATAAAATGTTTTGGGTTCCTTTTTCTAAGATTCCATTGTATTAAATTCCTTTTTCATTAAAACATATTGAATTGCAGGTGATACATGAGTTACTTAGTAATCAGTACCAGACATTGTTACAAACAGCTAGGCCTCAAGGATGAATTTTGGAATTGGCTCAGCTCTCCATTGGGTTTAAAGGCAATGATGATTAAACTAATATTAGATAATAGAAATATATAATCTAATAAAAGAATAATATGCTACTTGCGTCACTTTGCTACATCCCAAGCTACACCCACTAGCCAGAGTGACTATATGCAAATTAACCCAACCAAGATGGTAGCCGGCAGCTACACAGATAAAGAAAACAGGAGGCTTCATTGCCCTGGCGATGGAGGAAGCTGCCTGCCTAAGCTGGCTATGGCCTCTGCTTAAGGCAACAAAGTTTCAATTATAGAAGATAAATAAACCCCAGATACCTGCTTCCAACCAGCCTTGCTGGTAGCTTGGGTGGCTGGGGGCTGTGGCCAGCCTGCAAACAACCATCAGCCCCTCACCTAGGCTGGACCCACCCTCATGGGGTGAGGGTCCCTGCTAAAGGGCTTGGCCAGCCTGAAAATGGCCCTCAGCCCTTCACCCAGGCTGGCCAGGAACCCAGCAGGGACCCCCACCCTGAAGGGGCTGTGGTCAGCCTGAAAACAGCCATCAACCACTCAACCAGGCTGGCCAGGAACCCCAGTGGGATGCCTACCCTGATCTGGGACACCCTTCAGGGCAAACCAGCTGACCCCCACCCATGCACTAGGCCTCTATCCTATATAATAAAAGGGCAATATGCAAATTGACTCTAACAGCAGAATGACTGGTCACTATGACACACACTGACCACCAGGGGCCAGTTGCTCAATGCAGGAGCTGCCCCTGGTGGTCAGTGCACTCCCGCAGGGGGAGAGCTTTGCTCAGCCACAAGCCAGACTGACTGCTGCCAGTACAGAGGTGGTGGTGGGAGCCTCTCCTGCCTCCTCAGCAGAGTTAAGGATGTCTGACTGAAGCTTAGGCCTGCTCCCTGCTGGCAAGTGGACATCCCCCAAGGGCTCCTGGGGTGCCAGAGTGATGTCTGACTGCCAGCTTAGGCCTGATCACCCGGGATCAGTTGTGCCAAACTGTGGAAGGGCACAGGCCAGGCTGAGGGATCCCCCTGAGTGCACAAATTTTTGTGCACCGGGCCTCTAGTAGTTACATAAGATTATATAGGTTTAGTGTGTACATTTCTATGACACAAGATATGTATATTGTATTGTGTGCCCACCTCCCAAATTCAAGTCATCTTCTTGAATGCAATTCACCTTATATTTGACCCCCTTAACTCTTTTCTCCACCCCATCCTCCTTCCCTTTAGTGCCCACCATACTACTTTCTGTGTCTATGAATTTTTGTTTATTCTTGTTCGTTCATTTGTTATTTCAGTTTTATATCCCTAATATGAGTGAAACAAATGGTTCTTAACTTTTTCTGACTGACATTTCACTTAGCATGTTAGTCTCATGGTCTGTCCACATTGTTGCAAATGGCAGTATTTCATCTTTTCTTATGCTAAATAATATTTCCTTGTATATATGTACCTCATCTTCTGTAGCCAATCATCTATCAAAGGACACTTCAGTTGTTTCCATGTCTTGAACACCATGAATAATGCTGCAGTGAACAAAGGGATGCATATATATTTATAAATAGATGTTTTCAAATTTTTCAGGTAGATACCCAGCAGAGGGGTTGCTGGCTCACATAGCTAAATTTCATTCTTAATTTTTTGAGGACCCCCCATGACATTTTCCATGGTGGCTGTACCAGGTTACATTCACACCAACAGTGAATGTCACAGGCTTTCCACAACCTCTCCAAAGCTTGCTATTACTTGTCTTGCTTATAATAGCCATTCTAACAGGTATGGAGCAGTATCTCATTGTAGGTTTTATTTGCAATTCCTTAATTGCTAGTGAAATTGAGCATCTAACCCAGGAATGTCTTTCTGCAGGACATGGAAGCCATCTCAGTGACATATAATCACTGAAGGAGATAGAGGCCTTATATTTCCATTTCTGTGACACTATAGGGCAGGAAACTTACCCCAACTTGCAAAACTATGTCCTCTAATGAGGATACCAGAAAGCTTACTTTTCCTTTCATATAGCTAGTTAACAAGTGGAGACAGCCTATGATCGCCCCTACTGCAGGTCTTAAAATCTTTCTAATCCGTTTTATTTAGTGGAGTTAAGCTTAAGTTGAATTGTGGCCCTTTTCCCTATTGCAATAATCTTGAATAAAGTATTCCTCATTTGTTTACTTTATTTAGTATATATTTTGCTTTTATAGGATATTCAGCAATGCTTGCATTGTCCTAGAAGCTTAGTTTCACTATCAGCCATTAATTAGTCTTATGTTACCGGACCAACAGACAAATAAGGAAAGATGATGTGGATTGAAATGGTGGTTGTGTTTGTTATAAAAATTAGTTACATTGTGGGGGTGAAGAAGATTATGCCAGGAACTTTTGGGGTACTTTGCTCATCTTCATAGTACTGACATTCTAGTCATAAACTTATAACAACACAATGTAAGCAAGATCACTGAAGTCTACGATTATCCTGAATGAGGATATGAGCTGTGCTACAAGGTTAAAAACACTGACAACCCAAGGTGCATCCTGGTAATTAATAGTAAAAGTTGAGAACAGAAGCTATTAATGGAGTGGCCAGATTATTATGAGCACCTGACATTTGTAGGCAAATTAGCTATAATTTTTCGCTGAAGTTGCTAGAGGGCCAGACCATTATAAATAGGGAAGCAGGTTGTTTACCATGGTAGTAGAAGTGTGTTTTTTTCCCCTGAAGATATGAGTAATCAATGCAATTTAAAAACCTTTGAACATGGGATATATTTGAATGTGAGTGGCCAGATTATTATGACCACCTGATGTTTGTAGGAAAATTAGCCATACACTGCATCATATGGGATATGGAAGCTGAAGGCCTATTCCAACACCTTTGCTGTCTACAGTTACCAAGATAAAACATCTCCAATTTGCACAGAAACACGAGGGTTGGACAGTCAAGCATTGGGAAAAATTCATGTGGTCTGATGAATAACGTTTCCAGTGGCATCATGTAGATGGCAGAGTGAGAATTTGGCAGAAACACATGAAAACATGCACCCCACATGCATGAGTACAACCCTTCAAGCTGGTGGGGGCAGTGTTATAGTTTGGAGCATGTTTTCCTGGCATTATTTGGGCCCTTTAATTCGTGTGGAACAACTTCTGAATAGCACAACATACCTAAGTATCATTGCTGATCAAGTTCATCCTATCATGTTGATGGTGTATCCCAATGGAGTTGGCTTCTTCCAACAAGACAATGCACCACACCACGGTGCTCGTATTGTGTGGGAGTGCTTTCAAGAACATGAGGGAGACTTTACCTTGCTTAGGTGGCCCCCACAATCACCAGATCTCAATCCAATTGAGCATTTGTGGGATGAAGTTAAAAGAGCCATCAGACAGCTGGGACCACAACCATCAAATCTCACAGAACTAGACAGTGCTATTCATCAGGCATGGTGTCAGATTCCTCACATCACCTTTCAACATCTCATGGAGTCAATGCCAAGAAGAATCACCACAGTATTGAAGTCAAAAGGTGGCCCAACGAGGTACCGATGGGGTGGTCATAATAATCTGGAGAATATATATATATATATATATATATATATATATATATATATATATACACACACTAGGGGCCCAGCGCACAAAAATTTGTGCACTCGGGGGGGGGTGTCCCTCAGTCTGTCCTGTGCCCTCCTCTAGCAGTCTGGGATCCCTTGGGGGATGTCCACCTGCTGGTATGCCTGGCCAGCCTGGGTGAGGGGCTGATGGCTGTTTGCAGGCTGGCCAAGCCCCCAAGTGGAGATTCTCACTCCATGGGGGTATGGCCAGCCTGGGTGAGAGGCTGAGGGCCATTTACATGCTGCCCATAGCTACCTTCAGGGTTCAGGTCCTACTGGGGTGCCTGGCCAGCCTGGGTGAGGGGCTGAGGGCCATTTACAGGCTGCCCACAGCTCCCATTGACCCAATGTCCCAGCTAGGCTGGTTTGAATCCAGTTTCTGGGGTTTATTTATCTTCTATAATTGAAACTTTGTTGCCTTGAGCAGAGGCCATAGCTGGCTTAGGCAGGAAGTTTCCTCCATTGCTGGTGCAATGGAAGCCTCCTGTTTGCTCTAGCTCCGTGGCTGCTGGCTGCCATCTTGGCTGGGTTAATTTGCATACAGTTGCTCTGATTGGCTTGTGGACATAGCTTGTCTGGTAGGCATGGCATAGGTGTAACAGAGTGAGGGTCAATTTGCATATCATTCTTTTATTAGATTAGATTAGATATCACATTCTAAGGCTATTAATTTACATTGTTTACCCATATATTCAGGAAAAATCACTTCTACTGTCGTGGTAGACAACCTGCTTCCCTAATGGTCCAGCCCTAAATTATAGCTAATTTGCCTACAAACGTCAGGTGGTTACAATAATCTGGACACTCAATGTATAAACATAGGGAAAATGACTATGAGAAGAGTGATGGAGGAAGGTTTTTGCTCATTTAACTACAGTTTAGTGACAATATAAAGAAATAAGGGCAGTTAGCTACTCATAATTTTTCCCTTGCTCTGTGGGTCTCAGATTCACATTCATCTTTCTCTTGCTGTTAGTTTTGAGTTAAGTTCTGCCCATGGGAGACATTCCTGTGTGATTGAAGGAGGGAGAAAGAGAGAAATCATGGGTTTTCTCTCTTGCTTTTTGCTCTGGCAGGGACTGTATTCATAAAAAAGAGGAACTGAAAGCCCATATAAATGATCTCGCACAAATTTATGAACATATCTCACACAGGATATTTAATAAAATAAATACCTCATAGCACAAAATGAATAAAATACTACTAAATTAAACATGGCAACAAATTAATAAAATCTGATGATGTATGTTTTATGCTAAAAATATGGTCATGTTACAATAATGTAGTCTGTTGTTTATAATTTTTTGTTTTAAGTTATTTTTAAATATATTTTATTGATTTTTTTTATAGGGAGGAAGGGAGAAGGATAGAGAGTTAGAAACATCGATGATAGAGAAACATCAATTAGCTGCCTCTTGCACACCTTCCACTGGGTATGTGCCCACAACCAAGGTACATGCCCTTGACTGGAATCGAATCTGGAACCTTTCAGTCCGCAGGCTGATGCTCTATCCACTGAGTCAAACCAGTTAGGGCTGTTATTTTTAATATAACTATTAAAATATAATTTGGAGACATATTTATTATGTTAACAAGTGCCACTAAATTGTTCTTTAAAAATAAAATTGCAATTAATAACATGAGGTACAAGATGAAACCTCAACATTTTGTGTGCTTGTAGAACTACAAGGTACCAGGAAAGGTAGACAATTTTTAAAGGTTGGTTAGCCTGCATGAGGATTTTGATTCAGAAAGACTTGCTTCAGAGTCAGATAAAATAGATAGATGTCCTTCTGGAAGTTTCCAGAACTCTGGACTCTCTGATACTGTGGTATTGTATGGTATTAATATCAATTTTACTTTGTGTTTCTGGGCCAAGTTTATATCTAGATTATAAATCCCCTTGGCTCATCCTGAGTCCATTGAACAAAGGTGCAATTACTACCCATTTATCAAATTAAATAAAAACCCTAGAACTCATGGACACAGAGGCTGATGATAAATTGGTTTGAATCATCTTAAGCCTGAAGACATTTTTACAATCTGCTTTTGGATTATTTTAATTGGCTTAGGTTTAAGTGATCTCACATGTATACATGTGATATAAACCTGTCAGAATACAAATCTGTGGACTATGCACAGTTGTAGAGTTCATTTTAGACAAAAGTTAAGCTTAATGTATAAGGAATTTTTTTAAAAAATTAATATTCAAATATGTATCAAAGTGTACATTTTCAACATTTTATTGAGGCACAAATGAAGTGCATATCAGATAAGCATGGGCTGGTTTGAATATCCCACTTGCTTCAAGTGCCAAGAAAAAATCGCCTGGAGATCTGGATCCTACTCCGCGAGTGGTGATTACACAAACACTGCTTCATCTCTAGAGGCTACGATATGTCAGAAACTAGCAATATCCTTGGAAAGTACAATGTCAGGGAATAGGAGGAGAGTTTTAAATCTCGTCTAACATGCACCAGCAGAGGAGTTTCATTCCTAGAGGCAAAATCGTGGAAGAAAGATATTGACAAAGAGTTTGTGGTCCTGCTACTGGTAGTTAAATGTTGTTGTATCAAGGTTGCCAACGGCTCAGAACCCTGGCAGATCGCCTCATAAAAATAAAGGAATCTTCTCTACTATGGAAAGGAGTAAGTCAATTTTTTTTACCATAAAACTACACTTAGGAGAAACAATATCTGTGTATATGAGTTTAGACATAATTTTACAACAAACAAATAAAATTATTTTAAATATAGCATGGTAAAACAGACCGGCTATGAGCAACTGAATACTGGAGCAGTTTGAACTGGACTTTATAACAGAAACTCAGTTTTCCTGAAAGAACTGATAAGCCCTTAGCTTCCCAGTGTTTTCAAAATCATATTAATATTAGTAAAAGGTAAATCTTTTTGTAGTGAACCAATGGACTCCCTTACATTTCAGTTCTGAGAAAATGGCATTGCATTAGAGATATAGCAAAAGAGAGGTAGGTGTCCTGAGATTAGAAGTAAAAAATATTAAGCATAAAGTCATAGGTGAAACAAAGTGGAACATTTGAGGTTCCAGAAGATAACGAGTATGTCCAATGCTTGGTGAGCAAGAGGACATACAGAAGAAGGTTGAAAAATAGGCGGGAGCTGATCATGCCAGCAGTTAGGTTTAGTATTTAATGGAAGCTACTGAAGGATTTTAAGTAGGAAAGCTGAAATCATCAATACTTAAAGATGGGGGTGAGGAATGGAGAACTCACTAGATGGAACAGTGATGACGAGAAGACTACAGAGCAGGTGGAACTTATCTCAGAGAAGCTGGCACGCTCATAGGAGAGAGGTGACTGAAGTGCCAACATCCCACAGCTTCAGGCGGTTTAAGTGTTGTAGAGTTGGGGATCTCTTATAGAGCAGACGGCAAAGAAGTAATATGTCTTCAGGAAACAATCAGTTTTAAACTGAGATAAAATTGTAACGGGATAGGGAAGTTTGCAGATAACATAGTGTCATAATATCAAAAAATCATAGTTGCCTTATTAGAAAGTAAAAATGTCAAAATCAAAATTCAGGTAAAATAACAACTAGTAAAACACTGTTCCCAGTATACCATAATAACTTCCTCTCTTCAGCTCATTCTGTTGGATGTTAGCATATGTCATCTTTACCTGGTTATCGCCACACAGTCAACACAAAAAAAGATCTACGCTCTGCCAATACTCTAAGATTAGGATGCTTGGCAGATGTGCATAGTGCTGGTACCTGAACTAGGAAAGAATCTGGTAATTTAATCTTGGAATTTTATACCTAACTAGAGACCTGGTGCATGAAATTCATGCACAGGGGGTGGGTCCTCAGCCTGGCCTGCACTCTCTTGCAGCCCAGGACCCCACAGGGGATGTCTGCCTACCGGCTGAGGCCCGCTCCCCACGGAATGGGCCTAAGCCAGCAGGCAGACATCACTTTTGCAGTCTGGGACCCTTCGCTCCTTACTGTCCACCTGCTAACTGCTCTTTACCACTCAGCTCACTGCTCCTTAGCACTACCTCAGAGGAGGGAGAGGCTCCTCTGCTGTGCTTGCCAGCAGTGAGCTGGGCTTCTGGCTGAGTGGTGCTCCCCCTGTGGGAGCACACTGACCACCAGAGGCAGCTCCTGCATTGATGGCCCCTGTGGTCAGTGCGCATCATCGTGACCGGTCGTTCTGGTTGTTCCATCGTAACCATCGCTTAGGCTTTTATTATACAGATTTCAGAAAGATAAGGTGAAGAGTCACACACAGCATTCCTGTTAGCCTTCACAGCTACAGAATAAAAAAATACGTAAATAGATGTCTTAGGGCTTCTGGGAGACTTCAGAGAAACCAGTATAATCAGGCAATGGCTAGAATAAAACATAAGTACATTTAAGTCTGCTTCCATTTTATTCCTTTCTACTAGTTTTGCAAATCTGTTATCTGATTTTGTTTTGAATTGATTATAATTTTCAAATTTCTTATTTAGAATTTCATGATGGTGTCACTGTTTAACCCAATTCCGAGTAGAAGGAACAGTACTTCTGCTAAATGGCATATGACCCTCTTTGAGCCATTTCCCCCCTAAAAGCACAAAATAAAATTTGTAACTAATTTAACAAGTACTTCTTAATTTAAAAGAAAGTAATTTTAGTATGTTATTATGAAATAAGTTTGGTAATTATTTTTGCTGACATGGTACTGACTAAATAGCATGTATCCTCAGAAATAAATGTGCAATTTTAAACAATATAATTATAATATAACTAATTCCCAGTGGAGACTACAGCAATGCCACACTAGGGAAAAATGCTTAGATATATTAATCATGTAACAATGCCAACTAACAAAATTACAATTTCAGAAGTTGCAGCACATTTAAAGTAGCTTCATTTTAGTTGTGGAAATACATTTTTTTTGTTAAAATCTGTCCCATCTTACTTGATAAACTTATCCCCTATTGCAATGTTAATAGCCCCCCAGTTTACAAATGAGCTGCTGATTTATGTTTAATCAAGGATTAATGATTGCTCCAGTTAAAATGCCTTAATTAACATAATTAATTGAGAATTTTATGGTCTACTAAAAATCCCCAAGATTCAAATTCTGGGCTGCCAAAATGTAACAGGAATGAATTTTTTTGTGAAGGGCCTGCGCCTGAGGATTCCATTAATTCTTTAGGGTCTACATCTGTCCAAAACTGTTCCACCTAAGGGTGTTATAAAGACTCCATTGCATGCTTTGATTTACTCCTCTGGTGTGTTTTATTACTTTAGCATCATTTTCAGTATTGCAATTAGTAGAAGTACACTGGGATTTCTGATGAGATGGTATATAAATTAAAACAGATGATCAGGCATACCACAACATCTATTTGTAAGCATACCTTTAGAAAGTTTTATATATTGAATAAATTAAAGCAGATCCTTGTCAGATTATCCTATATAGTAAAAGGCTAATGTGCACTAGACGCACTGGTGGAACAACTGAACCATCAGTCACTATGACGTGTGCTGACCACCAGGGGTCATTACCGCAGTGGGATGGTGGAGCAGGTGAGTGGGGGCACCAGACCAAGGCAGGGTGCCAGTTGCTGTCATCAGGTAAGCTTCTGGTGGTTACTGAAAATTCTTTGCTCCTGTGTGCCGCAGCCCTGCCTGGCACTTGCACCTGCTGCTGGCGCTGACCCTGCTTGCACCCACTGCCAGTGCCAGCCTGCTTGCGCCCACAGCCAGCACTGGAGCCACCACTCACACCAGATGCCAGTGCCTGGCACCGGCCCTAATCACTTGGCACCATCAGCGGTGCAAGCTGCAGCTGCAGGCCCTGATCACCCCTGAGGGTTTCTCCACTTCCCCCTGCTCCTGCAGGCCCTCCTTGCACCCACTGCTGGCACTGGCCCCAATCACTCTGCGCTGTCAGCAAGTGGGAGGGGTGGTGGCAGGAGCAGGGCTGCTGGCAGACAGGGTACAGGGGGCTTTGGCGGGAGGGGCCGGGCAGGGTCCTGGAGGATGGCCGGACACCCGCCCCTGTGTCTACTGCAGCATTGCGGCCCACAGTTCCTTTCTAGGTGCACAAATTTGTGCGCTGGGCCCCTAGCTATGCATAATAATTTCCTCATTCTATCTCTCTGAAAATTTCTAGTAAAGATAAATGATTGCTACATAGAATTTCTGAGTAATATTACATTGCTGTGCTTTATTGTTGTGGCATGTCCAGTTTATGAAAAGAAGTTTTTAAAATCATTATCTCACAAATTATTTTTAACAGCTGCTTTTGTACACTTTTTAAAAAACAACTCATACACATACACAAAAACACATGTACACACACACACATTCTCATCTAAATAGATAGCAATAATATCATACTTGTTTCTCATCATTTGGATAATTTCCAAATCATTAATTCCTGCTTTTTGAAAAATTACTCCTTTATAATAACACCTGCTCCACCTGAAAAATGCCACTACACCATCTTATCCTTTTCTTGCTGCCCTGTGTTGAATTTGTGGTGACTTACTCTCCTTGAATGATAAATTTTGTTCTTGACTCAAATCTTTTTCTCTTTTCTCTAATTAGGCATTGCTATTAGTGATTTCATACACTAAAGTAAAATGAACATGATAAATCACCCAAAATCCTGAATTCTGTTTCTTTGCTCCTCACTCCTACCTACTCTCTGATTACTGTTTTCTATGATGGTGAATTTATTCAGTTCCCCTCCTCCCTACAAACCAAAAACCTGTTTAGTTCTAAACCATTTGATGTCACCTTTGTGAGCACTATTCATCAACCCTTTCTAGCTTCAGCATTTCTCGTCGAGACTTGATTGATTGCTCATCATAAAACTTACTCTCCAGCCAGTGTTCTCAAATCACTTGTGTATCTTACACTCCGTTTTACTCCATCGAAAAAAAAAAAATTGGGATAAATGCCTCTCTATTCTGCATCCAAGCTTTTGAATATTGGATAGGAAAATCAACACAATAGGTCAAGCTATTTTCTCTTTCATTTCATGAGAGACTCAATTTCTTTTCCTTTTGGGCTATGTTTTCCGGTTTTTTATATGAAATTTTTTTGGATTGCTCTTCTGTCCTCTTATCCCCCTTTCTTTCTCCTCTATTTCATCTCAGAAGATACCATCTTCTCTAGAAACAAGTGCTTAGTTTTGATTTTCTTACCTTCTCACAATCAAACTAGTTTCCTACAGCAACAAATTACCACTCTGTGGCTTAAAACAACACAAAATTATATTCCAGGTCTTCTGGAAGCTAGAATTTCAAAAGTGTGGCTTAAGGGAATAAAATTAAAGTGCCAACAAGGCTGCACTCTTTCTCGAGACTATAGGGGAGATTCTGTTTTTTTGTCTTTTTCACTACTACAGGCTGCCAGCATTCCATGGTTCATGGGCTCCTGCCAGCATCGGCATTACTGGATCTCGGCTTCCACTTTCCTATTTCCTTCTTTATCCTGACCATCCTGCCTCCCTTTAAATGCCCTCAGATCACATTTTAGCCCACCAGGATAATCCAGGTTAGCGCCCCATTTCAGGAATCTGAATATAATCACACTTCCAAAGACCCTTTTTATATGTAAAGTAACAGTCATCAATTTGAGGGATTAGAAGAAGGAGATTTAGGGAGGGAAGGCATTATACAGCCTCTACATCTACAATCAATCCTGCTTGCACACTTGCATGTTCACCACTGCTCCTTCTTCCCTATTTTAATAGGAAGGAAAAAGCCCCTTTGCTTTTCAAAAACAATTGTTCCTCTTGTCTCTGATGCTCTGTTCCTTGAATCATATTACCTCCAGCTTTCAGAATAATGTTGCTTGCTACTCACTCTCATTTTTCTAATAACACTAATCATTGTTTTATTGTGATTAGTCCACCACTTACAAAATTGGATACAAAAATAACTCTCCCCCTCAAAATGCCAACACCAACAACAAAACTCACCCACACACTGCCTATCAGCTACTGCTGCTTTAAGCTTTGCAAGGGCTATCTGTATATGCTATTTCCTTCTTTATTGCCCACTCACTCTAACTCACCTCAGACTAACTTATGTTCCCCACTTTTCTGTTGATGCTGTTCATGGTAGTCAACAAAGTTCACCAACTATTTCATGATATTAAACTACATTAGACCAAATTCAGCCATCTTTCTTTGATTTTAAGCTAGTATTTTCTACTTATTTCTTTTTTAACTCATTGCTCACTCTATCTTCACTTCCTTTACCACCCCTTCCTTTTCTGCTTGATACTAAATATCAGCATCCTCTGCTGTCTTGACTGTGGTTCTATCCTATACCTGATATCCCTGCATTCCTTCTCCAGGCATATCATCCACACCCAGAGCAGAGGTCTTTCCAATGATAATCTCTGTCATTATCAGGATTTTTATGTTAGAGTTCTCCAGACTTCAATATTAAATTCTTACTTGGTATCTCTATTTACTTTTCATCAATGTTCAAAATAAAAACACCAGAAAAGCTTGTAGAGATTCTTTCAAAATAATTGCAAAGTTTTGAACAGCTCCATCACCGATTTTCATTCATGTAGATATATTTTGTCTCCCAGACAATTAGCCTCTTATCTGACCTTCATTTTTATTCTTTCACCCCTTCTTTAGTATGACTCCCACCAACAGTCAGCCGAGTGATTCTTTCTAGATGTATGCCATGGTATGACTCTTCTTTGATCAAAATTATTCAATGTGTTCCTGTAGCAGTACCTACTATGGTCTGAAAGACCAAACCATATATGATCATGGGCTTCATCTGATCAGTTTCTACACCTATCACCATCAGAGTCTTAATGCTGGCCTCTTGGCCTGCTAGCTTTTTCTCAAACACACTTGCTAATTTCTCTGCATGAAATGTCCCTCCTTTGGATATCTTATTCCTTTAATTCCTTACCGTGTCTTTACGCAATGTTTTCCTTCTGGCTGTTTACCCTGCTTGATATATTAACTTTGCATCAGTTTACTCTATGGTTCCAATTATCATCATCTAATATAATAAAAGAGAAACATGCAAATTGACCGTTACCACCAGCCAATCAGAGTGGCTGTATGCAAATTAGCCCAGCAAAGATGGAGGCCAACAGCCATGGAGCTAGAGCAAACCAAAGGCTTCTGTTGCAACTGCCTGCCTAGGCTGGCTGAGCCTCTGCTCATGGCCACGCCCACCAGCCAATCAGAGCGGCTGTATGCAAATTAACCCAGCCAAGATGGAGGCTGGCAGGGCGGCTCTGCACTGGGAGCCTCCACGGCCGGCCAGCATAGCTGTGCCAGGTGTGTCAGCTCAGTGGGAGGGGGGGTCTGGCCTGGGGCCTCCTTGGGGCGTCCAGGAGCAGCTGTCCTGGGTCTGCTGCCTAGCTCTGCCCCCGGGGCCTCCGAGGAGTATCCAGGAGCACCTGTCCCAGGTCCACTGCCTGGCTCCACCCCCTGGGGGCCTCCCCGGGGCATGCAGGAGCACGGGCCTCTGCAGGGTGTGCAGGAGCAGCCGTCCTGGGTCTGCTGCCTGGCTTTGCCCTCCGGGGTCCTCTGCGGGACATCCAGGAACGCCTGTCCTGGGTCCACTGCCTGGCTATGCCCTGGGGGCCTCTGCAGGGTGTCCAGGAACACCCGTCCAGGGTCCGCTAGCTTCATCCGCCCCCCAGGGGCCTCCACAGGGCGTGCGGGAGTATCTGCTGCACAGTGTGGAGAATCCAAAGCCAGTTCACTGCCCAGATCCACCCCGGGTGTGTTTGCTCAGCAGCAGGGCCCCACCGAGGGATTCTGCACCAGCGTCCGCCCCTGGCTCGCCACCCAACTCTGCGCCAGGTGTGTCCCCTCAGTGGTGTGGGCCCACCAGGCGTGTGCAATTGTGGGCCCTTCGGTGGGAAACGTCCAGGCCTGCACTCACCAGCCTTCCCACCTCTCAGTGCACGAGCCCTGAAGGGGCTGTGGGCAGCCTGAAAATGGCTCTCAGCCCCTCACCCAGGCTGGCCAGGCATGCCAGCAGGTGGACATCCCCCCGAGGTGTCCCAGACTGCAAGAGGGCACAGGCTGGGCTGAGGGACCCCCACCCTCTGAGTGCACAAATTTTTGTGCACCGGGCCCCTAGTATATAATAAAAGGCTAATATGCAAATTGACTGAACCATGAACAACCAGTTGCTATGATGTGCACTGACCACCAGGGACAGATGATCAATGCAGAAGCTGCCCTTTGGTGGTCAATGAGCTCCCACAGGGGGAACGCTGCTCAGCAAGAAGCTGGGCTTAAGGTTGGCGAGCACAGTGACAGTGGTTGGAGCCTCTCCTGCCTTCACTGCAGCGCTAAGGATGTCCGACTGCTGGCATAGGCCCACTCCCCATGGGAGAAGATCTAAGCCGGCAGCCAGACACCCCCTGAGGGCTCCAAGACTGCGAGAGGACAGGCTGTGTGAGGGACACCCCCCACCCCCGAGTGCACAAATTTCATGCACTTGGCCTCTAGTATTATATATAATCAATGATGGTAGGACTTTGTATCCTCTGTGTCATGGTATCTACTTAATTCATTTGTTGAATACATAAATAGATTCAAATATCTGGTGCTTACTAGCTATATTGTCAGATTAAACAGTTAGTCAGTTATTAATGAAAAAGATGAAAGCAAACTAAGCTTGATTAAGTTGGAGAAACAGCAGTTTCACAGTCACTCCAGAGAGTAACCTACCTCTTTCTGGACATCATCCTGCCTAGCCTTTCAGTCACTTTGGAGGTAACTGCCACTGTTCTGCTATATTAAGAAAGGGAGGGAGAAAACAGTGAGATGGAGTTCCTTTAACTGAGTGGTGCACAATAAAAGACAAATGAGAAGCAGGGCTGTGAAGCATGTGCATTAATAACCAAAATGATGTCATAAAAGGAGAGGAGATTAGCCTGAGAAAATCTTGGAAAAGGATTGGGTTGGAGAAGGGCACAAGCCCCTGAAAAATCCAGAAAAGTGATTGGACAGTCTAAAAGAAAGCATTTTCTTTTCTGAACCTAAGGAAATACATGTAGGCTTAGCAAGGACTTCAGGACAGCTGCTACCTGACAGCCTACCCACTCTCTATGTATCTCCAATAGTATACTGTCACTTGACACTTGACACTCTAATAATTCTGGCCACTCTTGCTAAATTTCTCCTTTGAGAGTGTACATCCAGTAGCAATATGACTGTTTATATAGTATTTACCATGCATAGCCCCAGTAATATTACTTCTGAAATTTAAATAGTGCTAGAGTCTAGTATTACAGCATTGAAAAGGAATGATATAAGACTAGAGGCCCAGTGCATGACATTTGTGTGCTGGCAGGGACGGGAGTCCCTCAGCTCAGCCTGTACCCTCTTGCAGTCCAGCAGCCCTCTGGAGATGTCCAACTGATGGCTTAGGCCCGCTCCCTGCACCTAAGCTATCAGTTGGACATCCTTAGCCCCGCCACTGCCACTGCATGTGGCTGAGCGGCACTCCCCCTGTGCTAGTGCACTGACCACCAGAGGGTAGCTCCTGCATTGAGCTTCTGCCCCTTGGTGGTCAGTGTGCATCATAAAGACCAGTCATTCCTCTGTTTGGTCGATTTGCATATTACCCTTTTATTATATAGGATAGATCGTATAAAACATTTAACGCAGTTAATAAATGTTAGCCTGAATTACTTAATCCCATCTTTCTGGTTCCCTACTCCAAACATGCATACTATTGTCCTGACCTATCATTTACAGAAAAACAAATATCATGCTTCCTTGTGGGCATTTCTTCTACTCACATCAGTGCATTTAGGTCTACTAATCTAGTGGGGAATTGTAAACCACCCTATCATTATTTTCAAATCATTTATGCAAATGCTGACTCTGATTATTATGTAGCTTGTAGATAAACAGGGTGTTTGTATAAGAATCCTGGGAGCTAACTTTAGAAGATACAGAGTCTGACCGTCAGACATTCCTGCCCCTGTGGAGGACCCCCTGCCAGGGAAGGCGCTGGCTTTTTTTTAAATTCATGTCAACTGAAACCATGATGAAGGCAGAGCCTTATCTTGGGGGTATATCTGACCAAGAGGTGGGAATGCCTCAGTGGATCTTCAAAGCCAGGTGCCAGAAAAAGGGTTCTTATTTAAATCTAGTCAAGCACCAGGAATGAATGCAATTCGGACTCACAGGGAGGTGACTATATAGGAGGAAGCTACAAGAATGAACACATTCCCCCCTTTTATTTACCCTTAGTAAAACTTCCTGGTATTTGGATATAAATAAAAGTTGCTGTGCTGGCTCTGGCCCCTGTTCATCTATCAGAGAGCAGATGCCACACCCAGTCCCAGCTTTTCTCTATTTTTATATCAGTCTTGTTTTATTCAAATTTCCTTAAACCTCATCACGTTCTATTCAAGATTTCATCAACCCCTGAGTTCTCTTTGTGCTGGTCACAAGAAGAAAGAATGCCACCCCCTCCCCACCCTATATCTGATGCCACAACAGGGATCCCAATATGCTCCAGTTGATTTTCATACAAAAGTCAGGATGACACACACCATCACTTTGACCAGTTTCATTGTCCTTATCAGAATAGACTGTGCAGCCTACATGTAGAGAACTTCCCAACCGCCTCCCTTTTAATTTCTTTGTTCTAATATCCCCCCCTACCCTTATAAAAACCTCTGCTTGCCAGAGGTTGGGAGATGGTCTTTGGAACAAGAGTCCTCCATCTTCTCAAGTGGCTGACACTTAAATAAACCTCTTTCCTTTCTCACCACCCCCTGTATCATGAGTTTGGCTTTCACTGGGGTAGGCAGCTGAACCCAGGTTTTAGTTACATAGTCTCACGGAATTTAGAATAGTCATTGAGGATAATATACATGGTTAAAACTCAAATACTTCATGCTTATTTTCTCTCTATCATCCATTCTCTGTATCTCTGATGTGCATTCTCTTTATCCTTAATAAAGCCTATAAAACATAGATATGGGTGTCCAAAATATATAAAAACATTTAGAAAGGAAATTCTTATTCTAATAATGTTTAGAGTTCTATGTTAGCATAAAGTAACTAAGCATTTTTATTTTTACCTTAAATGTTTGAATTATTTTTCTCAAAATGACTTGTCATATGAAACTAGCAGATGCCTGACACCTGCTTATGTCTTTTTAAAAGACTGTTTGAAAAGGATAGATAAGCAGTAACTAAGGTAACTCTTTTATTAGAATGTCCATATTGTACAATCAAGCATTTGAACTGGTATTCTTTTCACTTGACAACTAATGTAATTTGTGGCAGCATGATGGAGGGTAAAGATTGATTGCTTATATCACAAATTTATGAGAAAGAAAAATATATACTCAAATTAAACTTTCATAACTAACTATAAACAAAAGTAAATTAATAAAGATAGAAATTCATGGAAGGCCAAATAAAAAAGTATACCTCAAACTATTAATTTAAAATGAAATCAAGAGTTAAAATAATGTTTACAACTATCTCCATCACTATTTATCAGAAGAAAATTTTATAATAGTTAGAGCTGATGAAAATTTAGCCTTTTATTATTAAACTAGTGGCCTGGTGCATGAATTTATGCACATTGAAAGGAAATTAATTAAAAGAAATATTTTAATATCGCTATTTGCTCTTTCTCTATAATATAAGTGTCAACCAAATTCAAGATGAACAACAACAGATTGAAACACATGTGAGTGATTGGTGCCAGCAAGACCCTTATGTGCATCGTGATTGTGCGAGTCAACTTAGCCTTTTATAGATATAGAATAAACTCACCTAATTAGACCTGCTTTCTGATTTAGCTAAACTTTTTCCAGCCTGGTGAAACACCCCAACTTTTCTTTCAGGTAATTGTCAGCAACACAGCAGTAAAATCAACACAAAGCAGATTATTTTGATAGGTCATGCAGGGAGAAAAAAAGGGTAAAATATTTAATTGCAGCAGTGTCTGACTATATTCTGCACAGTGAGGAACCTAAAGTAATTTTCAAGGTCCACCATTTCTTATTTCTTTTCAGTCAGGTAAAGTTTCTAAACTTTCTAAATCTCCATTTTCCGGCTAATGAAAAGAAAATAGGATTCCACTGAATCTCCTATCTACCTTCTCCAGGACTTCTGTGAGGATCAAATGAGATGAGACATGGAAAATGCTTCACGGACATTTGGATAAAGTGTAAAATGTTCACACCTGGCTATAAAGCAAGTCGTGTTCCTGGACTGAAGACACTCCAAGGAGGCTAGTCGCTAGGGAGAGGAAGCTGGGCATTGCTCCTTGACAATCATTACCCAGCGCCCACAGTGACCATTTCCTGGCTGGGCTGTGTCATGGGGTCTCAGCAGTGTCAGCTGTGATTTGGTGGGGTGTCGCTCTGGGGTGGGGGCATGGCCTGTGTCCCACTTGGGGGAAGCCGAGTGTTGCTTTGTGGGCACCAGGTCCGCAGTGTCTTTTCTCTGTAAATGGCAAGTGTGCATCATGGCAGCTGCTATGTTGAGCATCTCCCCCTTGGTGGTCAGTGCACATCATAGTGACTGGTTGGACACTTAGCATATTAACGTTTTAGATATATAGATACCTTACTCCATATTCTTAAGTTATTTCTACACACATAACATTCAACATGCAATTGGCATCAATCAAAGTATACTTATGATAAGTTGATGCAAGAAAGATAAATGGTTGATTAGTTCAATGGAATTTCTTTATCGTCTTAGTCAAATGTGTGTATTCTTGAGAGCCCAGATGAAGGTTTCACATCAACCTAATGTATAACAAGAAACTTTATTCAGGTTTCAAGGTTGAAGATCCACTATATAAGCCATATTTTGAATGTTATTTTCCATGAATCTACTGTCTATGTAATTGTTCTTTTAAGTGTACAATTATGAAATTAGAAAGTTATTCAATAACACAAAGTTAATGTTGCCAGTTTAGTAACAGAGGAAAACTGCAGGTATTTGGTATCACTGGTACCATATTTCATATAAGTGAGAATTTCAAATACAAAGTGCTTCCTGCTTTAAACAAAATAATTACTTGTCTCGAAGACATTTACATAAAAATATTTCCCAAATGTAAATCATTCTGCTAAGTTTCTTAAACGGGGTAAATAAATTTTGACTTTTATGATAATTTTATCTTTTCTATCTTCTAGAGCTTGTTTTGTTAATCCATATTCTTTGTATATACTATAAAAATTTTATAGGGTTTATACATGATTACTCAAATTTTTCATATGACTTGAGAAAGTTGATTCTTTGGAATTTAAACCTTGGCCTCAGGAAGATTACCAGGCTCTTAGTTTCTGCATGTCACAACTGCTTCTGCATCAGCACTTTCTTCTTGTAATCTTGTACATCTCAATCTCTGTGATTAAGGAAAATCAATAAAAAAATTATATATCTAAACTAATAAAAGCGGAATAGTAAAATTAACCGGTTTTTCGGGACGCCCAACAGCCAATCAGAGCGACTGTATGCAAATTAGCCTAGCCAAGATGGCGGAGGCCGCAGCCGCGCTCCATCATCTTGGGAGCCTGGGTCCTGGGAAGGCATCTGGCGCCCTGGGCCGGCCGATGTCTTCCCAGGCGGAGAAGCCTTCCAGGGGAAGCAGGGACCAGCCGGCGGGACCCTGCGGCCCCCTGCTGGGAGGCCGATCGGTGGCCAGTGCCACCGGAACGGCCTCCTGGGCAGAGAAGCCTTCTGGGGGAAGTAGGGACCAGCCGGCGGGAACTCGCGGCCCCCTGCTGGGAGGCTGATCGGTGGCCAGCGCCACCAGAATGGCCTGCAGAGAAGCTTCCAGGGGAAGCAGGGACCAGCCGGCGGGACTCCGCAGCCCCCTGCTGGGAGGCCAATCGGTGGCCAGCGCCACAGGAATGGCCTCCCAGGCGGAGAAGCCTTCTGGGGGAAGCGGGGATCAGCCGGCGGGACCCCGCGGCCCCCTGCTGGGAGGCCAATGGGTGGCCAGCGCCACCGGAACTGCCTGCAGAGAAGCTTCCGAGGGACCAGCCGACGAGACCCACAACCTCAGGAAGCCGATCTGATTGGGTGGCCAGCGCCACCGGATGGGCTTCCCAGGTGGAGAAGCCTAGGGAGTGGGGGGATGGGATCAGCCGGGGGACCCCATGCCCCCTCCTGGGAAGCCTATGGGGTGGCCAGCGCCACCCCATTGCTTCCAGGCGAATGGCCCAGAGGGTCAGTGGGAGCTGTGGCCAGCCTGAAAACTGCCCTTAGCCCCTCACCCAGGCTTGCCACACCCCCTGGGGTGAGGGTCTCCACTGGGGAGCTTGACCAGCCTGCAAACAGACATTGGCCCCTCACCCAGGCTAGCCAGGCACACCAGCGGGTGGACATCCCCAGAGGGGTCCCAAATTGTGAGAGGGCACAGGCCGGGCTGAGGAAACACCCCCCCACTGCCCCAGTGCACAAATGTATATATATATGATTTATATATACAGTCAATTTTGCATTCTTTATTCATAGAATAACATATTGTCCTTCTTTAATAATTCTTTGTGATTTGATTTTCTATATTTGTTTTCTCTATGTACATATTTTTGGTTTCTTTCTAGGTAGTTAGCATCTAGTTGGAGACAGCTAGTTATGTGAGATGGCCCTTTTATATAATAACTAGAGGCCTGGTATATGAAATTCATGCATGGGAGGGGGATGTCCCTCACCCCAGCCTGCACCTTCTTGAAATCTGGGACCCCTCAGGTAGGGTCCCTAGGCTTGGCTGGCTACCAGGGCCTATTGGGGCTTCCCTTCCCCCTGGATGCTGACAGCTGGACCCACCTCCACCACTGCCATTGCTTGCCATCTGTGTAGCACTGCCCGCCCCACCAGTTGCCTTCCTCTGTGAGTGACAGGAATGGGGTGTGATAGTTTGATTGGCCTGGACCTCCCTTTGTGGGACAATTGTTGGCTGGCCCCTCATGCCTGCCACAGTGTTGCTGGCCAATAGTGTGGGCTTCCCTGTATGGGGTGATCAATCATGGGGTCCCCAGATCAATCAACCAGCAGGGGAAGCCCTGCCCCCTGGTTGGGACTCTGCCATTGATTGCCATGCAGAAGGTGGCCTGGGCCTTCCCCTGGGGGGAGATCGTAGGGTGATGATGGGGGTCCCTGACCAATTGCTTTGCACCTGCCTTGGCTGACCTGGCACCAGTGCATGTCATAGTGTGGTTGTCTGGATGGTCATTCTGCTGTTTGGTGGTTTGGTCAATTTGCATATTATACTTTTATTATTATAGACTAGAGGTCCGGTGCAGTGGGAGTGGGGGGGTGGGGGTGGTGTCCCTCAGCCCAAACTGCACCCTTTCTAATCTGGGACCCCTTGAGGGATGTCCGACTGCCCGTTTAGGACAAATCTCACCGGGGGGATCGGACCTAAATGGGCAGTCGGACATCCCTTTCATAATCCAGGACTGCTGGCTCCTGACCTTTCACCTGCCGATTGCCCCTAACCACATCCCTGCCAGCCTGATCAACACCTAACTGCTCCTGTGCTGGTCTGATTTCCCCTCACTGCCCTACCTCTGCCAGGATGGTCCCCTCAACTGTCCTCCCCTACAGGCCTCGGTCCCCCCCAACTGCCCTCCCCTTCAGGCCTGGGTCCCCCCCAACTGTGCTCCTCTGCCAGCCTGATCCTCCCAAATGGCCTCCTCTGCCAGCCTGATTCCCCCCAACTGTCCTCCCTGGCAGGCCAGGGTCCCCACCAACTGTCTTCCCCTGCAGACCTGGGCCCAACCCCCTCAACTGTCCTCCTCCACCACCCTTGTTCCTCTCCAAACTGTCCTCCCCTGCAGGCCTGGGTCCCTCCCAACTGTCTTCCCCTGCAGGCCTGGGTCCCCCTCAACTGTCCTCCCATGCAGGACTGGGTCCCCTCCAATTGCCCTCCTCTACCAGCCTGGTCCCCACCAACTGTCCTCCCCTACAGGCCTGGATCACCTTCAACTGTCCTCCCCTGTAGGCCTGTGTCCCCCCACAACTTCCCTCCCCATCAAGCCTGGATCCCCCCGAACTGTCCTCCCCTGCAGGCCTGGGTCGCTCCCATCTGTCTCCTCCTGCAGGCCTGGGTCCCCTACAACTGCCCTCTCCTGCAGGCCTGGGTCCCTCCCAACTGTCTTCCCCTGCAGACCTGGGTCCTCCACAACTGCCCTCTCCTGCAGGCCTGGGTCCCTCTCCATTGCCATCTTGTGGCAGCTATCTTTGACCACATGGGGGCATCCCTCTTGTGATGGTTAATTTGCATATTACTCTTTTATTAGAGAGGATTTTATGTAATAATTGAAAAGGAAGGCTGGGTAGGAACATTAATGGAGGTCAAAAGATGTCTGCACCCTAATCCTCCAAATTTGTGAATATGTAATTTTTTATAGTAATGGAGCTTATCAGATATTATTGGGTTAATGATTTTGAAATGAGAAGAATATCTAGGATTATCTATGAGGATCAAATATAGTCACAAGGATCCTTATAAAAGGAGGGTGAGAATTAAAAAAAAAAAAGATGTGATGATAGAAGTAATGGGGGGTGTTGGGTAAAAGAGAGAAAGCTTCCAAAATAAAAATGCATTCCTATTGACTAACTCATTTGAGGACTTTAGAACTCCATAAGAGTAAAATAATATCTTTGTGTTATTTTAAATCACTAAGTTTGTGGTAATTTGTTTTAGCAGCAATGGAAAACTAATACACAAGTTATGGGCAAAGTAAAAATCAAGTGAATAATAATATATAAATGTTACAAAACTATTTCATTTTTAAACATACCTTTTGATAATAATAAATAAGTAATTAAATTAACAGTTTGATTAATTTATTTTCATCACTACTATTATGGGAAGAAATTAGCAGGGAAGTCAAACACTGTAGAAGGAAATAAAAGAGAAGTGTAGTACTTTAGGTTCTGGTTTCAAGAAAAGAAAATAGCTTCAAATGATATTTTGATAAAGTAGGAAAAGGGCCACTAACAAGGCTAACTCTTGTGTTCTCTGGAAAAATTATTTATGCATTTTATTCTGGCTGTGAGAGAAGAAGAATCATGATGCAGTGAAAGTAGCATCATACACAGAAAATACATATATTAACATAGTTACATATATTTATTTATTTAAGTAAAACTCTCAACTCAGAAGAAAATAGAATATGTGTTTCATAATACCTTGAGCAATCTTACCTTCTGAATTCCTAGAAGTACCTAGTATATACATAACACTCTCTTTCAAATAAAATAATTTTCTCTTGAATCTAGAGAATAAGTTGAGAGATAATACTTATGACACTAATTTATGGTTTGTAAGAAATTTCATAATAAAAATTTATAGGTAATTTATATAAACAAATTAAGCAATTTATAACCTCTTTTCATACTTTTATAAATAAAATAATTTCTATAAAATTGACTTTTGATAATTCGAGACCTGATCATTTGTTTTTCAAGGTATCACAGCTGTTCTGAAATTTTTTGGCATCAGAAATTTTGAGTCACTTTTGGCTCTGGTCCTTGTGCCTTAGGGTGATAGACTGTGGGTGACCATCCAACTGCATCGGCAACATCTGGAATCCCAAGTTCCTACCGTGAAAAATCAGCAGGGCAGGGCCAGCAGAAAGGATGCCAGATGTGTTATAATTATTTTACTTGCAAAAGAAGTTGACTTCATGTACTTCATTACTTCTAATACTTTTTTTAAAATCTGGCAAATATTTGGTGCTTTATTCAGTGTCTTTGGCAGAATTAAAAATCAAAAAGAATTCACAGGTCATAAAAAAAAGATCTTTGCTATTAGTTGCTACATTTGAAGGAAAGATCGACAAATAAAAAGATTGTTGGATACTGTTTAGCTCAACGAATGACTGAGACCCACTGCTAAGAAGGACTGATGGCATGGTTTCTCGTGCCTTCGTTCTAAATCAATCATTGGTAGCGCCAAGGGGAAACAGGAGGGTCATTTTTAAGATAGAGCACAGAAAAAAAAATGATCCAATTTAATTCTATCCCAAACTACTCAAAAGTACTTGGCACAGTAATGCGAAGATAAATTAAAGTGCCCAAGTCCTCACCGAGGCCAGGAGCTGGGAACACAAGTAAGGTGTAGAAGACACCATTGTGGCAGAGCCTATTGTCCAGCCAAATGGGTTTATAATGGGTTCCTCCCTTGACTTTGTTCAAGGAGAAGGATTGTCTAGTTTCTGCCAGCAAAGCCTAAGTGCAAGTCTACTAGGAAATTTCTGGCAAAACTTTTACTGCTTTACAAAGGTGGAAAAGAGTGTCTTTATCTTGCTACCCTTACTTAAAATATAGATTTGATGCTAAAGATGTGGTAGTTGTACTACAATCACAAGGGACAAAGGAGGATGGAACAGCAAAGGCTATGGCTGTAGATGAGAATAAAAAAAACACAAACAAAAAAACCCAGATCCAGATGACTTTGTTGAGCAAATTGATGCCAACAACCACTCCCTTCTTACTTCTTGGTAAGTGGAGTAAAAAATCTCTGCATAATCAAGCTCCTATTCATTAGATTTTTGTTACTTATAACTGATAGATTTTAAAGTTGAAAAACAAAATATAAATATATTGTAGTTAGAAAGGGAACTGACATAATTTATTTAATTAATATGTATTAGTGAGGATTATATAAATTGATTAAATAACCTGAAATATATGCATGTGAACATATATGTAAATTTTTCACACATATAAATGTTAGGATGTGATAGGTATTAGGAAGACTATTTCACCATATGCAAATAAAGAATGACAAGAAATGCCACTTTAGATGGGGGGTTAGTAAAACATGTTCTAGAGGAGATCATGTTATAGTCACATGGATGAACAAGATATTTATGTTATTTTTTAAAATTAATTTTGTTGTTCCTCATTTAAACTAAAGATGAGGGAATGAATCATGTGACAGAGAGGAAAAGAAATCATTTTTTTAGGAAAAGGAAAGAAAGTAAAAAATGTAGAGAAAATAAAAAAAAAGCAACATGCTATAAAAGCTATTGAGTAAGAATAGAGAACCTAGAAATTGACCCAAACCAGTATGCTCAATTAATATTTGACAAAGGAGGCAAGAACATACAATGGAGTCAAGACAGTCTCTTCAATAAACTGTGTTGGGAAAATTGGACAGACACGTGCAAAAAAATGAAACTAGACCACCAACTTACACCATACACAAAAATAAACTCAAAATGGATAAAGGACTTAAATGTAAGACGGGAAACCGTAAAAATACTAGAGGAATACAAAGGCAACAAAATCTCAGACATATGCCAAAGCAGCTTCTTCACTGATACAGCTCCTAAGACATTGGAAACTAAAGAGAAAATAAACAAATGAGACTACATCAAAATAAAAAGCTTCTGCACAGCAAAGGAAACCATCAACAAAACAACAAGAAAGCTTACTGTATGGGAGAACATATTTGCCAATGTTATCACTGATAAGGCTTTAATCTCCAACATTTATAGGGAACTCATACAACTTAACAAAAGAAGACAAACAATCTAATCAAAAAATGGGCAAAGGACCTAAATAGACACTTTTCAAAAGAGGACATTCAGAAAACCAAGAGACATATGAAAACATGCTCAAAGTCACTAATCATCTGAGAGATGCAAATCAAAACAGCAATGAGGTACCATCGCACACCTGTAAGAATGGCTATCATCATAAATCAACAAACGACAAGTGCTGGAGAGGATGCGGAGAAAAAGGAACACTTGTGCACTGCTGGTGGGAATGCAGACTGGTGCAACCACTATGGAAGACAGTATGGTGTTTCCTCAAAAACTTAAAAATGGAACTGCCATTTGACTCAGTGATCCCACTTCTAGGAATATATCCCAGGAAACCAGAAACACCAATCAGAAAGGATATATGCATTCCTATGTTCATAGCAACACAATTTACCATAGCTAAGATTTGGAAACAGCCTAAGTGCCCATCAACAGATGAATGGATTAGAAAACAGTGGTACATATACACAATGGAATACTATGCTGCCATAAAAAAGAAGGAATTCTTACCATTTGCAACAGCATGGATGGAACTGGAGAGCATTATGCTAAGTGAAATAAGCCAATCAATGAAAGAAAAATACCACATGAGATCACTCATCTATGGATAATAACAACCATTATAAACTGATGAACAAAAATAGATACAGAAGCAAAGCAGCATCAAACAGACATTGAAACTACAGCAGGAAGGCCAGGGAGGATTGGGGCCGGGGAGGGTGGGGGGGTGAGGCAAGAGATCAACCAAAGGACTTTTATGCATGCATATAAGCATAACCAATGGACACAAAACACTGGGGGGATAGGGGAGGCAGGGGGAAGGTCAAGGGGGGGTGGGTGGAGGAGAAATATGTACTATTTTTTGTAATATTTTATGCAATAAAAAATTACATAGAAAAGCTATTGAGTAAAGAAATAGTGATGAAATTGAATAAAAAGAAAGAATCCTGGTATCTTTTAAAGAATATATTGAAAACAAAATTTAATATAATTACTTTGCATTACAATGGCCATTTTTTAGGAGTAAAGTGTCCCCACAGGAGTTCGACTCTTGAGACCAGGAGTTCTACCACTGGCCATTATGTGAGCTGACCACCAGGGGGTGGCACAGAATGGTGGAAGGCCCCAGCTTGCAGCTGGAAGGCCCTGATCAGCTCTGATTGCTGGCCAGGCCTAGGGACCCTACTGGTGCATGAATTACATGCACCAGGGCTCTAGTATCTTATAAAGTCTTTTTCTTTTTATTTAGATTTCATTGATTTTTTTCAGAGAGGAAGGGAGAAGGATAGAGAGTTAGAAACATTGATGAGAGAGAATCATTGATTAGCTGCCTCCTGCATGCCCCCTACTGGTGATATGCCCACAACCAAGGTGTATGCCCTTGACTGGAATCCAACCAGGGACTCTTCAGTCTGCAGACTGACGCTCTATCCACTGAGCCAAACCAGTTAGGGCTAAAATCGTAATAATAATAATAATAATATAATAATAATTAATAATAATAATCTGGATGCAAACATAGACAACATATAAGTAAAAAATTAAATGTGAATAGATGTATGCATTTCTGGATAAACTGAGCCCATTTACACTTTATATTTGTGTTTTGCAAGACAAATGTTTGCATTCAGTTATCGTTACATAATTTGTCTTCTAAATTTTGTTTTGTATTTATTAAACTATTTCTTATCAGGACATACTTGAATAATATATGTGTCATAGTTTCTACACTTTTCTTTAACCAGGTAAAAACAGAAATATTATTGTGATTTTCCTACTTCTTGAGTATACAATAATCTTATTTTTCATTGAATGCTGATATTTCTGTAGTTAGAATCACACGTACTTATAAACACTTCTTTAAATGAAATGATTCAAATATATTTCTTGTCAGTAATTCTACAATTAATAATATAGTTACTTATCAAAACAGAGCTTTGTTACATGCATAATAACTCAATGATATTTTAAAATAGATACCTTTTAACAATCATTCAAGAATTATTATGAGCTTCGGTAAAACTAATTATAAAATATTAATAAATACATGATATATACTTCTAATCTAAACACTCTTTCTTAGTTTTTTTGTTTATTTTTGCAATATATTTTTATTTATTTCAAAGAGGAAGGGAGACAGAGGGAGAGATAGAAACATCCATGGTGAGAGAGAATCATTGGCTGGCTGCCTCCTGCTTTCCTGCTACTGGGGATTGGGCCCACAACCTGGGCATGTATCCTGACCAGGAATTTCACCCTGACCTAAGTTCATGGCTCTATGCTCAAACACTGAGCAATGCCAGCCTGCTTCTTAGTTCTTATTTACTTCCATTGAATCTGCCACTGGAGATATGTGCCTCATTCTATATTGGGCTAAACTGCCAGGCCCTGAATTTGTCCCTCTTATCTGTTTTTGTAGCATCTTTGTGCTTCATGACTGGGTTTCATCAAGGTCATTTTCTTCTGTTTGTTTGTTTTCTTCCATCCTTATAGCAAAACGTCTCCCCTTCACTACCTGAGTTCCTTGCATTTTGCTAGGAAACCAATGAACAAAAATGATTTTTAGAATCTTTATCTATTACATAGAACAGATTATAATTGTATTTTTAGAGGTTTTGGAGAGAATATATATATATATATAAAGAGTGGAAGAAATACTAGGATTGTGGCAAACCAAATGCAGAATATTTATTATGGCAAAATATAAACATGCTTAAATGTACCTCATGGGAAGGAAACATTTTCTAGAAATGGTGAATAAAAAAACAGAGAAAAGTGTTATCTGAACCCTCCTTTGCCTGCGTCATGGTTGGTGATTACACATTGGAGAAAACGTAGAGAAAATGAAAAAAAAAAGCAACATGATATAATATGCGAATGTAATGTGGTATGCTTTAAAATAAGCATGGGCTATGTTAATAGTAATGATATCACACCGTTTTGTGGGCTTTATACACATTGGGCATCCTACGTGGATGATGTCACTGACTCCTAAAATGCACTCTGCTCAATAGATGATATCTATATTTTCAAAGTGAGAAATCTGAGGTGATTAGAAAGTAAGTGGCTGATATAAATTTAAAACATACTCAACTGTGATTCCAAAGGTCATACTCTTAATCTAGATTATGCATCTACATTTAGGTCATAAACCTTTGCCATAGTATTAGGCACAGTGCTATATATGGAAAGCTCATTCAGAAAAATGTGCATGGGGATAATGAAAGAGGGGAATGGTTTTGTTAACTTACATCAATACCTACCAACTCAATGATGTTTTAATGCTATTGAAATTGTCAAACAAATAAAAATATGATAAAGTACATGAGCAGTATAGTTATATGAGCAATTAAAAGAAGATGCCAAATTAGGATAATCAAATTCACTTTTGTTTGCTATTTGCTAACTAGGATCCCAGATTGTTTGGGCTGGGTTGGAAGGTTGAGAGGTGGGGGTATAGCAACTATAAGTAACTGGAAGAGTAACTAGAGAATCACTTGATTTTGTCTGGGGTACCGTGGAGGTTTTATTTTTCCCTGGGCATAAGAGAGTATATTATTCATATTATGGTTTATTTCCAGTTTTCAGTGTCTGGTTGTATTAGCATTACTTTATGACCATGCCCTATAGCTAAGTGTGAATGGACATTTATATTGCTCTTTCCCTTACCTTGTTATATACTCTGAACTCAATATACTGATGGATTGGCTGAGTGATACTATCTACTTTGGGGCATAGAATGAGGCACATTTTATTCAGAATTCAGGGAGAAAATTTAAAATGATTACAAGAACTATTTCCTAGTGAATGAGGTTATGTTCTATGAAAGCGAGTAAATGGCCAAATTATTCCATTGGTTGAAGAAAGAGAGTACAATTTTCTTTCCTCATTTTTCTCTTTTCAAGATGAAAACAAAATTGGTCAGTGGAATCCTCATAACACAAGGATTCAGGTGCTCTGGGTGTAGATTTACAGGATAGATATGCTCAAATACTGAGCAGAGGATAAAATTGACAAAGAGTTGCTTATTTACCCACACTATAAATAATGGCAGAAAAACAAGAATGTCCTTTACTCACTAGCTGAATTTTGGGGGGTAGGGAAAAAATAGACTAGGAAGGAATCGCCAGAATTCTAGAAATATGCATTTGAAATCCATAAAACAAATACTTGAACAATGTATTTTAATTCCTAAATTCTGATCTCAGTGGCCCATCAGTAAACACAGAAACACACCCCACATACAACAAAACATTATGTTGGCTACAGTATTGAGGTCCTTCCTTATTCTAGTTTTGCTGTTCATTCATTACTCATGGCTGGTTTTACCAAGGCTGCAATAAGTAGACTTATATACATTCTTTATAAGTGTTATTACCTTTTCAGACATCTGAGATTTAGGACAGACTTCTAAGTCATTTTTAGAACTGTTTTACTATACTCCAATAAAGTTTTCTTATTACAAGAAATAACATTTTAGAACATTACTCTCCTGTTGTTTATTTTTTAAAAAGTTTTAGTAGCTTCCAATCATCTAGATCAATGATTTGCAATTGGTGTGCTGCAAGAATTTTTTAAACATGCAATACCTGACTTTTTAGTCAGGGGCACTGACCTATTTTCCCTAGATTTATCAAATAAAAAAGTGACAACTGCCAACACAACTTTAGCCATCCCCTGTGCACTCGGGAGGGGTCCCTCAGCCTAGCCTGTGCCCTCTTGCAGCCTGGGACCCCTCTGGGTATGTCCACCTGCTGGCATGCTTGGTCAGCCTGGGTGAGGGGCTGATGGCTGTTTGCAGGCTGGCCAAGTCCCCCAGTGGGATCCTTCACCCCATTGGGGTGTGGTCAGCTTGGGTGCGGGTCTGAGGGCTGTTTTCAGGCTGCCCAGAGTCCCTTCAGGTTTTGGGTCCCTACTGGAGTACTTCGCTAGCCTGGGTGAGGGGCTGATGGCGGTTTGCAGGCTGACCAAGTCCCTCAGTGGGATCCCTCACCCCATTGGGGTGTGGCCAGTTTGGGTGTGGGCCTGAGGGTTGTTTTCAGGCTTTCAGGCTGCCCACAGTTCCCATTGACCCAATGTCCCAGCAAGGCTGGCTGGAAGCAGGTTTCTGGGGTTTATTTATCTTCTATAATTGATACTGTGCCTTTAAGCTGAGGCCTAGGCAGATAACAAAACCTACTGTTGGCTTCAGCTCTGTGGCTTCTATAATTGAAAGAATGTTGCCTTAGTAGACTCTAGGCAGGCAGTTTCCGCCATTGCTGGTGCAACAGAAGCCTGCTGTTTGTTTCAGCTCCAAGGCTTCTATAATTGCAACAATGTTGCAACTATGCTGTTGCCTGAGCCGGGAGAAGCCTAGCTGGCCGGCAGACATTACTCCTGGAGCAATGGAAGCCGCCTGTTCACTCCAGCTCCGTGACTGTTGGCCTCCATCTTGGCTGGATTAATTAGCATACAGCTGCTCTGATTGGCTGGTGGGCATGGCTTAGGCATCCCGTAGAAATAGTCAATTTCAATATTACTCTTTTATTAAATTAGATTATTGTTGTCTAATTAACTTACACCTTCATTTATTATTAAATACATATTAATTGAACCATATGTATAAGTTCTTGCCACAGGAAAAAACACACAATAAAAACAAAATTAAACTAAATAAAAACTTTCTTTTTTGGAGCTTACATTGCTATCAGAGAAAATAGGAAGTTAATATTATAAACCAGCAAAATATACTGTACTAAAAGAAAGATAAAGGTGAATAAAAAAAGATAAAAAAACTGAATAAGAGGAATTCTAAGAATGAACATGCGAGGAAACATATTTGGCTAATAATATTATAGTCCAACAGGTAGCATTAATTAGTTTATCCTTTCCACATCAAGGAGACACCACTTCTAGGACCGTTATTTTCTTCTGCAGTAAACATTCTGAAAACTGTGTTTCTGCCTACAATCTGTGTTTCCGAGTTTGAACACCTTGCCTCCCTAAGGCTACTGTTTTGGCATTTAAGCATTGATATTTTGTGGCAGCTGCTCAGGCTCTCTTACACTGTCTTCTACTTTTGTTTTGTGAAAATCATTTATCCCCAGACCGTCAGTGATTCTTACTGGTGGATGACATCCTCCACAGTTATTTGCCAATACCTCTTTCTAGGCTATCAGCCAAATACCTAACTAGCTTCCAGATATACCCATCTGAATGCCTCAATAATGCCTCAAAGGATTTCTAAATCTAAATTCCAATCATTTCTATGAAAGTATTCAGACACACACACACACACACACACACACACACAAACACACACAAACTGTTATTCATTCTGAAGCACAAGCCAGACAATGCGGTCTATGCATCTATCCCTCTTCCTCATAAACCAAAGTCAGTATACAAAGTACAAAATCTTAGATTTACTTTTCCATATCTATGGCTCACCTCCCTGTGCTCCTTTTGCTGGTCTCCAAATCTACTCTGGTCTTCTCCAAACCATTCTCTCCATGAAGGCCCAAAGTAATGTAAACTGACGGTTTTACTCCCCTGTTTAACATTTCTATGGCTTTTCTTTGCTGTCAGGATAAAGAATTTATTTCTTCAAATGGTTTGAAGGCCCAGTAGTTACCACTTTATCATGATCTGCAACTAATCTGCTCAAATCATACTGACTTCGCTTCATGTCCCATGTTTTCTTTGAACATTGTTTCCCTTCTTTCGTTATTACTTCTCCCTTTTACAGTCAATTCCTTGATAACCAACATTACACTTTCTAGCTGTACATGAGAATGAGAAATTACAGCAACTATAGATTTTCCTAAGATGCTTTTTTTTCGTATCCCCTTCAAAATCAGAATTTTTTAAAAACTTCTTTTTCAGCAAATTTCTGGCTGTATATTTGTTATTTTTCCTAGTGCTGGTATATCCATTAGACCAAAAGTTCCATAGAAGCAAGACTGTATTTCCTTTTGCTCACCATTTAATTCTCAGAACCTCCCAGCATTCTTGATACATATTAGGAAATCATATAATACTTGTTAAATGCATGAGTGAATAGATGAGTCTGATTCTCACATTTTATAAAAACAATTAAAAACATTTGAAAAAATGTTCTTAACTTCTTATTGACAATCTCTGGTTTAATTAGAAAGATAATTGTGTCTATGAAATTAAGATAATTGAAAGGTAGCCTGTTTCCTTCTCTGGCTTTGCCCATTCACTGGCTCCCCCCACCTTTATCAGGTAGCTGGGCTGGAGAGGATGTTTCTGCAGCTTTTACCACCTATTTATAGTCCAACCACTGACATAGGTTGGAAATGTATGGTGATTATGCAAATCCCAGCTTGGTGCAGAATTTTGTGTGTAAACATTCAATAAAATGTGGATTTAAAGCAAGCAGTGAGGACTTTCAAGATGGTGATAGCGTAAGTAGAAGCTATACCCATGTCCTTCCAGGACCCAAATGGAGTTAAAACTAAATTAAAGAAGAATTATCCTGAATAACCAGTTGAAGACTGGTTAGAGAGGAGTCTTATAACCAAGGATTTACAGAAGAAGCCACATCAAGACTGGTAGGAAGGGCAGAGATAAACCTCTCCCACAGGCAGCTGAGGTTCCAGAGGAAATTTCAGCTGCAGGGGATTCCCCCTGAGGAAGATGAGGCCTAAACTCCTGGCCAGGATCTGAAGCCCAGGGCACCAAAGCTGGTAAGAGGCAGCCAAATAACACCTGGCTGTAAAAAGCAGCAAGGTTTCTGTCCACTAAGGAGAGATGGAATATGCTGGAGACACAGCACCCTCTTAAAGGACAAATGAACACAAGATTGTGTTCACAGCCATTCAGCCTGGGCTCCAGCAGAAGGAGCCTGGAGCAGACAAGAGTAACCTGAGGAGAGTCTAGGGTTGGTGACACTAAGGAGGATGCTGCCTGGACAGCTGTCAGGATCCCTGTGCTGAGTCATTCTCCAAACCAGTCACCATCTCTCTTGGGTGGAGCACTACCCTCTGAACAGCATCAGCCTGGGTGAAAGCAAATACCCTAGGCTCTGGAGTCTCTTGCCCCATCCTGTTGTGCTTTTGTGCTTAGGCCCTACTGAAGTATCAGCTCATTGTCCAGGGAGTAGAAGTCTGGGCAGACTGAAGAGGTACGAGACACAGAGTTTTCTGGCTTTGGGGTGAGATCATTGCCCCCACTTTTCCAGGAACATGACTGGTGATTCCCTTTCATGGGAGATCTGATAAAATAACCTGTCCAGCTTCTGGCAGACCCAACTTCTGGGATCTGCCTTGTTGAGGTCAGGAAAAATTCCCATAGACTCAGTAGTATGTCCAGGGCAGGTCCACACCCCACATTTGCCCTGAAGCCTAAACATTATGTTGCTATCACAAGAGATCTACTAGCCTCATCCTCATGGCCCTGCCAGAGGCTCTTTCAGTGACAGACTAAGAGGCAGCCAGCAGACAGAGGCAGGTGGAGGTGGAACTTGGGGTGGATGGAGATTTTGGCAGACCTACCCCTGGAGCCAAGAGCTGGTAAAAGCCAGTTTTGAAGCATTGCTTAGTCCTTCATGTGAGCAAGCAAGCCCAGCAGTTCAGCCACAATCTGTGGAGCACTTATAGATTCAAACAGAATGGGCCAGCCTCTGACATTGGCCTGCACCAGAGTCCCTGCCAAGATGCACAGAACCAACACAGCAGGTGGCCACCAGAGCAGGATCCAATAAAATTCATAAACAGCAAGTATATCCTCATTAACAAAATAAAGAATAAAAGTCACATGATCATATATAAACAGATGCAGAAAAAGCATTTGATATAATCAAGTACCCATTTATGATAAAAACTTTCAGCAAAGTGGAAAAAGAGGGAACATACCTCACCATAATTAAGGCCATAGATGACAAACAACAGCCAACATCATACTCAATGGTCAAAAACTAAAAGTGTTTACCTTAAGGTCAGAAAAAAGACAGGGATGTCTTTTGAACACAGTACTGGAAGTCCTAGCCACAGCAATCAAACAACAAGAAATAAAAAGCAACCAGATTGGAAAGGAGGAAGTAAAACTGTCATTTTTTGTAGACATGATATTGGACAGAGAAATCCTAAAGACTCCAACAGAAAGCTACCAGAACTAATAAATTAATTCAGTAAAGTAGTAGTATACAAAACTAATATTCATATATCAGTGACATTTTATGCACCAACAATGAACTACCAGAAAGAGAAGCTAAGTAAAGAATCCCATTTACTAGTGTATCAAAACAACTTTAACCAAGAAAGCAAAAGACCTATACTCAAATACTACAGGATATTGAAGAAAGAAATAGAAGAAGTGGAAACACATACTATATTCACGGATTGGAAAAATTAACATTTTTAAAACATCCATATTACCCAAAGTAATGTATAGATTCAATACAATTACTATTAAAATACTAATGGCATATTTAACAAATCTAGAACTAATATTCAAAAGTTTATATAGAACCAAAAAGTCCCTGAATAGCTTCAGCAATCTTGAGAAAGAACACAGTTGGAGGTATCACAATACCTGATGTCAAAGGATCCTACAAAACCACTGCAATCAAAACAGCCTGGTGCTAGCATAAGAATAAGCATATAGATCAATGAAACAAAACAGAGAGCCCAAAATAAATCCATGCCTTTATGATCAATTAATATTTGACAAGAGAGGTAAGAGCATACAATGGAGTAAAGACAACCTCTTCAATAAATGGTGTTGGGAAAATTGAACAGGTACATGCAAATAAAAAATGAAACTAAATAAACTCACAACATTCATCAGAATAAACTCAAAATAGATAAAATACTTAAATATAAGCCACAAAAATCATAAAAACCCTAAAAGAAAACATAGGCAATAAAATCTCAGACAACTTTTATAGAAATGTTTTTGCCAATATATCTCCTAAAGTAAGGGAAATAAAGGAAAATTAAACAATTAGGGCTACATCAAATGAAAAAAGCTTCCACACAGTAAAAGAAACCATCAACAAAATGAAAAGTGAACCTACTGTATAGGAGAATATATTTGCCAAAGATACAGCTGAAAACAGGTCAATTTCCAAATTATATGAAGAACTTATATAACTCAATACCAGGAAGACAAATAATCCAATTTTAAAAATGAGCAAAGCATATGAAGACACTTCTTCTAAAAGAACATGCAGATAGTCAGTTTGGCATACGAAGATGCTCAATGTCACCAATCATCAGAGAGATGCAAATTAAAGCTACAATGAAAAAAGAAGAAAAAAAATACAATGATGTATTACCTCACACCTGTTGCAATGACTATCATCAATAAATCAACAACAACTAGTGCTGGGGAGGATGTAGAAAAAGGGGAACAGTTATGCACTGTTGATGGAAATGCAGACTGGTACAGCCTCTGTGGAAAACAGTATGGAGTCTCTTCAAAAGTTAAAAATAGAACAGCTTTTTGACCCAGCAATCTTATTTGAATATATGCACCCCTATATATTCATAGCTCTGTTTTTTACAATAGTTAAGATTTGGAAACAGCTCAAGTGCCCTCCAGTAGGTTAGTGGATAAAAAAGCTATGGAATTGTGTAAATTTTATTTACACAATGAAAAACTATGAGGCTATTAAAAAAAAAAAGAAAATCTTACATTTTGTGACAGCATGGATAGACCTGGAGATTATTGTGCTGAATGAAATAAGTCAGTCAGAGAAAGACAAATGTGAAATGCTCTCACTTATATGTGGAATCTAAATGAACAAAATAAACTGATGGAGAAAGTGAAAACAGAGGCATGGATACATAGAGCAGAATGACAGCTGTTACAAGGGAGGGAAAAGAGGGAGACTGGATGAAAGAAGGTGAAGGGATTAGCCAAAGAGGATCCTATATAATAAAAGCCTAATACGCAAATTGTCCCCTCAACCAGGAGTTCAACCGGGAGTTTGATCCCTTGCTATGACATGCTCTGAACACCAGGGGGTGACATGAAAGATGGCTGGCATCAGTGACATGGTGCTGGCACCAGGTGGCAGTGGAGGCGCTATCAGCCCTGATGGGCTCTGAGGAGAATGTGACTGCAGCAGGATAGTGGAGCAGGTGAGTAGGCAGATATGAACAGGGCCCGGTTGCCCTGCTGAGTGCCCCAAAGATGGTGGCCAGTGGCAGCGGTGGGGAACAAGGCTACCGCTCTGCTCCCAGGTGCTGAGGAAACTGGGAGGGGCGCAATGACTCAGGCGGAAGGGTTTGTGCAGGGGCCCAGGGCCCAGAGGTCAGCTGGGACCTGACCTTCCATGCCAGATGCTCATGCTTTGATCACCAGCCAGGCCTAGGGATCACACTTATGAACGAATTTCATGCACCAGGCCACTACTATATACATAAGTCACAGACACAGACAACAGTATGGTGATAGCCAGAGGGAAGAAGGGATGGGTGGAACTTGGGTTGAGGGGGGAAATGGGGACATCTGTAATAGTGCAAACAATAAAAGTAAAGCTTAAAAAAGATAATTGAATTGTCAAAATCAAAATAAATAAAAAGATTAATTCTCTATGGATTTTGTGGGCAGCATTAAAATATTGTGGTTTCTAAATACAGGGTAATCTACTCTAATAAAAGCGTAATATTGAAATTAACTGTTTCTCCAGGATGCCTAAGCCACGCCTGCCAGCCAAAGCCACACCCACCAGCCTTTCAGAGCGGCTGTATGCAAATTAATCCAGCCAAGATGGAGTCCAGCAGCCACAGAGAGAGCAATGGTGTGTGAGGCATGGGCAGCGGTGGGCAGCAGTGCACGCAGGGCAGTGGTGGCGGGTGCGGTGCGGGTGGTGGCAGTGGTGGCAGTGGGGTCAGAGGCACTCGGGGACCGGCCTGCAGGGAAGGCCGGAACTGCACCCCAGCGGCTCTGAGCCCCACGTTGGTGCTGCTGCCATTGGGGTTCGAGGCGAGGGGTGCTCCGAGCCCTGTGGCTGTGGAGGTGCTGGGGCTGTTGGGGTTCTATGAGAAGAGACACAGCCCACACGAGGTACACATATTAATGAACTTTTGTTTTTCTCTTGGTAATCTGTCTTTCATTACAAGGACCTCTGCTAAGAACTCAGAAGGGTAGAGGAACACTATTTTTCCTCCTCCATAATTCTATCTCAGGAAATCAAGTCCCAGGCTGAACAGTGAGTTTGGCTCAAGTGCCAAGCAGTCCCGGCTGAGGGGAGAGAAGCTTCTAGGGGGAAATCAATGATATTGGCATGAAAGTAGGACAGAGGGCACACGCATGGTTGCTGATGGGAATTTAAAGTCGTTCAACATTTTTGGGGGAGGATTTGGCAAAATCGATAGAAATGTTCAAGGTACATCCAAGAGTCTTCTTCTAGGAATCTCATCAGCTGAGATAAAGCACCGGTACATGAGCCCTAGTCAGAACCAAGATGCTACTGCAGGCTCCCCTTCTACAATAGGAAAACCTACTAACAACCTGCATTTTTAAGACAAGGTGGCATCTATACTAATAAAAAGGTAATATGCTAATTAGACTGAACATCTTCCAGACGACCTTCCGGATGTCCTTCCAGACAAAACCATAGTGGCAGGCCTGAGGCAGAGGCAGTTACAGGTTATCAGGCAGGCAGAGAGCAGGTAGGGGGATCAGACCAGCAGAGGCAGGTGAGGGATTAGGAGCCAGCAGCCCTGAGGGTTCCCTGATTGGAGAGGGTGCAGACTAGGCTGAGGGACCGCCCCTGCACTCTCCCCTCCCCCTTCCCCAAACATGCACAAATTTTTGTTCACTGGGCTCCTAGTCCTTAAATATTATAGTAAATACAGGAAAAATTATCAGATTACTCATATATTTTTACAACTTGACCTACAATTATGCTTTGAAAAACATGTTAAAAATAACAGAACTTCATTGGTTTAAATTAGTATTTATTGCAACATTCTGAGAATAGGACTTTTTTACATTGGTCTGTATTACCAGTGAGTCTTCCTTTGGTAATATTATCACAAGTATGTGTTTTTAAAGTAGAGGCTATGAAGCGTATAACACTCTTAGAACCTTTGTGATTTTTCTTCAGAGTACCTTATAAAGTCAAAGGTCTCCAAAAGCAAAGATAGAAGCTATAGATAGACTCAGCAGGGAACCAACTACACAGAATGAGTTGCATTGTACCATAGAAACCAGCTTTGAAGATAGTCTCTGGGTCAGGTTGCAGTACAGTGTTAATGTCAAACAACCACCCATACAGACCAAGTTCCCCTGTAACTTCAGCAGTGATTCATGTTCCCATTAAAGTAGTCAATTATGAGTTCTTCATAATGACTGACTTCATTGATATAGTTACCAATCTATTCAGAAAGAAAGTACAGTGGTTATGATGGACTTATAACCTTTGCAAGGGATCACACTATGCTTTTTATTACTCTGTACTGCCCATTTCCACATGTCCTTGCAGGAAAGGTATTTGTCTACATAGAACCATGACTGTAAATAAAAAATAAGAGTCTGGTATTTAATGGCCTGTTTGAATCTAGAAACAAGGCTTGTATTTTCTTTATAATAAAATATGCTAGTTTAATAAATATAATGAATCAAACAAGTTACTTTTACTTAAGGCATCTCAAATAATAAAAACCGATATTATCACAATATCAGTCTCCCAATCTCAATAAAGATTTAGTATCCAAAAAGCGAAGGGAAATTCAATTAGTTAATCACTAAATTTTTCTGAGTTCTTAAAGCGTTCAATATGAATGGAAGAACTATGATTTTTATAAGCTAGAAAACTCATATTAAGAAGATAATTTATATGAATCAAATAATATTTTATTACTTTTAAAATTACAATGGTGATAGTAATAATAATTTCAGAATAGTTAGAAAAGGGAGAAAATGTTAATTACATTTATTAGAAAAGAGAGATAATGTTTTTAACTTAAGAGAAACAATATAGTATAGAAATGTCATAAAAGTAAAATAATAGTTTAATTTACCTACATTGTTATTCTATCTCTGTGTTCCATAATTGTTAAGTTTTGTTGGCCTTTGTCAATGATCCATAATATAAATTGACTTGGAATATAGTTGATGTTCTCTTGATATCAGTAAACTGCAATTTATGTTTAGCTATTAAAATTACTTATACATAATCTTGCACTGATTAGATACTATAGTAAATATACAATTTTACTGAAAAAATCAATGCAAATATTTTCAAAAATGTTATATATTTAGTATATCTGAATTTCTTTTAAAGATCATTTGAACATCTAAGAAAAACTCAACAAAGCAAAAATGCAGCCTAAAGACATGTCCGCGCATTTTTCCTTAAGCGTTTAGGTAAATTACTTTTTAGAAATGAATGTTTTATCCTCTTTGGGAGCCTTGCTATTGTGACTGAAAATTTCCTTGTGATGCTTGGGAAGTCTTTTCCAAGTAAATGAGTTTATATTCTTCTTATTCATCAAAGTACTTGAATATGCACATCCCTATTTCAAATCACCATCATAAGTACATAATGTAAATGTTTTGTTAGGCTTCAAGTTTACAATCCTGTCACCTCCTTCCATCTGTCTATATCCAGCAAAGGATTCTCAATGAGTTCAGAATGAACTGCAGATTCCTTACACTTGGTTCTGTTTCCCTGGAGAACCTGACTGGTACAATAACCTAATGTGCTCTATTTAATCACATTTTCCACTACTTGCTCCCAGACAGAGTCTACCTTTGGTACAACTGACTTGGATTTAACATTCTTGAACTAGAACTGGTTGTATTTTTTCTCCTCCATTGTTCAGGTTTCTAATATGATCATTATTGTACTGTATTGTTCTATCTCTTTTAGAATTCCATTTTTATTTTGCTCTGAAAACTAACTGCCAGTTAAAAATGTTATTGCAAGTAGGATTTACTTTGAGAGAGAGTTAGGAATTTCAGATTTTCCCTTTTTTCTATTAATAATTCTCCATGTCTTTTAGATATTTTGGTGTTTTCTTTTTAATTTTTTGAAACTATATTTACATAGATAATTAAAGACATAAAATTTTAGAAGTTTGCATTTTAAAACAACTTCTTAAAAAATACTATGCATGATGTCAATTGACTCCCCTCCTTTTTCTGTGTCTATTTATCTACCTATTTATCATCTATTTTCTACCTATCCTGTTTTTGACAACATTATTTAAAAAATAATAATAATATAAGTTAAGAAAGAAATATTTGCACAGCCTAGGTCTTGATTCGAACCACTCCTTGTTTATATGGCTTATATTATGAAATGGTGAGATAGATAGATATCTAAAGAAATATGATAGTTAACTAGAGGCCTGGTACACAAAAAATTGTGCACTTGGGGGAGTCCCCCAGCCTGGCCTGTGCCCTCTCGCAGTCTGGGAACCCTCAGGGGATGTCCACCTGCTGGCTTAGACCTGCTCCCTGGGTGAGTGGGCCTAAGTTGGCAGTCAGATATCCCTCTGGCAGCCTGGGAGCCCTCAGGGGATGTCCACTTACCAACGGGGAACAGGCCTAAGCTGCAGTCAGATATCCTTAGTGCTGCTGAAGAGGCAGGAGAGGCTCCCACCACCACCACTTACTGGCAGCCATCAGCCTGGCTAGTGGCTGAGCAGAGCTCCCCCTGTGGGAGTGCACTGACCACCATGGGGCAGTTCTTGCATTGAGCATCATAATGACCAGTCATTTCCAGTGGTTCTGCTGTTAGGGTCAATTTGCATATTACCCTTTTATTATATAGGATAGAGGCCTGGTGCATGGGTGGGGGCCAGCTGGTTTACTCTGAAGGCTGTCCCAGATCAGGGTGGGGGTCCCATTAGGGTTCCTGGCCAGTCTGGGTGAGGGGCTGAAGGCCGTTTTCATGCTGGCCAAGCCCCTCAGCAGGGACCCTCACCGCATGAGGGTGGGGCCATCCTGGGTGTGGGGCTGATGACTGTTGGCAGGCTGGCCACAGCCCCCAGCCACCCAAGCTCCCAGCGAGCTGGCTGGAAGCAGGTATCTGGGGGTTATTTATCTTCTATAATTGAAACTTTGTTGCCTTGAGCAGAGGCCACAGCTGGCCTATGCAGGCAGCTTCCTCCATTGCCAGGGCAAGGAAGCCTCCTGTTTGCTCTAGCTCTGTGGCTGTCGACTGCCATCTTGAATGGGTTAATTTGCATACAGTCTCTGATTGGCTGGTGGGCGTGGCTTGGGATGTAGTGGAATGACACAATTAGCATATTACTCTTTTATTATATTAGATTTGCTTTCTATATATTTTAGCAGAGTTTTCATTTAAGTTATTAAGTATATTTAGACATTAAAATTATGAAGCTTGATAAGCAATGTTAACCTTCTTGATTTTTCTTTTGCCATTCTGAAAACATTTGATTCTTTTTCCCAAGAGAAAGGTTAATACATAAAAACTACAGTGTTCTACCATTCTAATATCAGTGGATTATTTACTTGATATAAATATTTCTTGATAAAATCTAACAGCAATATAAAAATTCATGCATATTTACAGCTGGTTCTTTCATTTCTCTCTTGTTTCCATTTCTTTCTAATTGCAAACCATTTTTTTCTGTAGAAATAGGATATTTACTCCTTAATAGGCTTTCTCCTCCTGATGTTTACTCTTTAGCTAAAGTCATAATCTCACATTTGTGACATTATAATCATCTCTACAGTCACTAATTGTTCTAAAATGCTACTTTAGTTGAAGATAACAGCAGGGAGTCAGTGAAATACTAAAAAACAAGAATAACTATTTTTGTCTCTGCACATTTTTTTGTGTGAGGAAGAGGACAATTCTTAAGTAGAGACTGATTACCCACGATTAGTTATGTTGCTTAAGTTAAATAATAGGTCATGATTCTTAACTTAATTTTTAGTGCTTATTATAATA